>VXAY01002314.1:1203789-1245885 GCA_013399855.1 Oxyruncus cristatus
ATTTGTATTTATAATTTTTTTTTTTTTTTTTTTTTTTTTTTTTTTTGGAATCCTAACACACTGGGACACGGGATAAAGAGCACCAGTAACAGAAAACTTCTACCTTCCTTTCAAATGCTTTATCCATTCTGTACAGGCTCAGTAAGATGAAGGGAAAGTCTGTGCTCATGTAATTGTACAGGTTGTAGGTATGTCTAAGCCAACTGTAAACTACTAACACCATACTTGCAGTTTGAGCACAGAAGTTTCAAGCTCCAGCACAGGCTAATTCACCCATTTTCTCAGGCTCTGAAGTAAAGGCAAACCCTAACAATCCCAAATGACATTGCAGATCCTAAATTCCTGCATGCAAAACTCTTCACAGTCTGAAAATATCTCACTGCTCACAGAGATGATAACATATCTTGCAGCATAGAAACAAGGCTTTACCCTTTAGTTAAATTACTCCCTTCCTTCATACCCGTTTGTATGAATTGCACGAGACAGATTCTGCCTGTTCCTGAATGTAGATTGTGAACACCAATCAGATCTCCAAAGGGGCCTTTGGGGTGATTGACGGGGAAGCCCTTAATAAAGGCTTTCTGGTTTTGGCAGGCAAGCAGGAGAGCAAGCAAGAAAAGGAAGCAGCTTGAGTTATTTGAAATGCTGAGGTGGAGGCGTTTGATAAATGGTGATGGGAGAGATGTTTGATGAGCCCCGAGTAGAGAGCAGCTGCAGGAATTCTGATGGGTGTGCTGAAATGGCCATGAAGTAAGTGGTTAAGTCTTGATTTTTCCATTCTTGTCATTGGCAGAGAGGAGAAATACAGAGTACAGTCAGCAAAACACAGATGAGCAGAACCATCCTAATTTTCAGTGAAACAGGGAGCCTGGAGACCTCCCTGCATTTTACAGGTCATGTATAAAATCCTTGTGTTTTCAAGGTCTTGGAGATGGACTCTGTTTTCAGAGCTCTCACTGAATTCTGTGGTAGATGTCTAAAGACATGAGAGGAAGAGAATTTATAAAGTTGCTTCCCCGTGCTGTAAATAGTGGAAAGTCTAGTGAAAATAACTAGGAGCATCTCAAGTAACAAGTGATAGGACAAGAGGAAATGGCCTTAAGTTGTGCCAGGGAGGTTAAGGTTGGATATTAGGAAAAATTTCTTCCCCAAAAGAGTTATCAAGCACAGGAACACGCTGCCTAGGGAAGTGGTTGAGTCACCATCCTTGGAGGTATTTGCAAGACATGTAGATGTGACACTCAGGGACACGGTTTAGTGGTGGGCTCGGCAGTCCTGGGTTAGATGGTTAGACTCAATGATCTTATAGGTCTTTTCCAACCTAACTGACTCTGTGATTCTGTAATCACAGAGTAATCAGGGCAATAAGGCACTGAAAAATCACTGAAGAAATGGTCCATGAAGAAGCAAAGAAATGCTCACAGCATAAGGGTACTGAAGAGTTTCTGAAAGCTGTATTACAGAACAACCTAGAGTCATTACTCCAGGCCAAGAGGATTTAGAACATGTTGTCTTGAATAACTCACAGCAAATGGAAAGGCCTGAGATCTTCCCTCAAGTTTTAGCAGTGGGAACTAAAACCAGTTGATAATATGCCCCAGAAAAACAAGCAGCAAGAAGATGAGAAAAAGGGTAGGGAAAGATGCTGGCACTACATTTTGCCAGTTTTTGCAACAATGATGCACTCCTAAAACATTATTCAAATTGGGGTTTAAGTAGATCTACTGATCAGCACTATTACTGTACAGCGCAAGGGTTAGAACCAGATTCTTTGGTGATGGCCTCAAGTGTGCTTTCAGAACCCTCTTATAGAATCATAGAATCATAGAATCAGACGGGTTGGAAAGGACCTCTGAGATCATCAAGTCCAACCCTTGATCCAACACCACCATGGTTACTAGCCCATGGCACGAAGTGCCACGTCCAGCCTCGTCTTGAAAGCCTCCAGGGATGGAGAATCCACCACTTCCCTGGGCAGCCCATTCCAATGCCTGATTACTCTCTCTGTAAAGAATTTCTTCCTAATATCCAACCTAAACCTCCCCTGGCACAGCTTAAGGCCATGCCTTCTTGTCCTACTGCTGGTTGCCTGGGAGAAGAGACCATCCCCCACCTGGCTACAACCTCCTCTCAGGGAGTTGTAGAGAGTGATGAGGTCTCCCCTGAGCCTTCTCTTCTCCAGGCTAAACAACCCCAGCTCCCTCAGCCTCTCCTCACAGGACTTGTGCTCAAGTCCCTTCCCCAGCCTGGTTGCTCTGCTCTGCACCTGCTCCAGCACCTCAATATCCCTCCTGAACTGAGGGGCCCAGAACTGGACACAGCACTCCAGGGGTGGCCTCACCAGCGCTGAGTCCAGGGGCAGAATCACCTCCCTGTTCCTGCTGCCACACTGTTCCTGATCCAGGCCAGGATCCATTGGCCTTCTTGGCCACCTGGGCACACTCTGGCTCATGTTCAGCTTCCTGTCCATCCCAACTCCCAGCTCCCTTCCTCCCTGGCTGCTCTCCAGCCACTCTGTCCCAGCCTGTAGCGCTGCAGGGGGTTGTTGTGGCCCAAGTGCAGGACCTGGCACTTGGCCTTGTTGAACCTCATCCCGTTGGAATCAGCCCAGCTCTCCAGCCTGTCCAGGTCCCTCTGCAGAGCCCTCCTGCCTTCCAGCTGATCGACACTCCCCCCCAGCTTGGGGTCATCTGCAAATTTACTAATGGTGCACTCTATCCCTTCATCTAAATCATCAGTAAAGATATTAAACAGGACTGGGCCCAACACTGATCCCTGGGGGACACCACTAGTGACCGGATCCCAACTGGATGCAGCCCCGTTCACCACCACTCTCTGGACCCGGCCCTCCAGCCAGTTCCTAACCCAGCACAGAGTGCCCCTGTCCAAGCCTTGGGCTGCAGCTTTTCCAGGAGAATGCTGTGGGAGACGGTGTCAAAGGCTTTGCTAAAGTCCAGATAGACCATATCCACAGCCTTCCCCTCATACACCGGGCGCGTCACCCGATTGTAGAAGGAGATCAGGTTGGTCAGACAGGACCTGCCCTTCCTAAACCCGTGCTGGCTGGGTCTGATCCCTTGTCCATCCTGGAGGTGCTGTGCTCTTATTCCAATGCTGACCCTAATTTTGCAGTATTAGCTGTGGCACTGAGTGACCACATACATGTCTCACTAGCAGGGCAGTTTGTTTACTTCGCACAACACCAACACACACTACTTCACTTAACCAGCCCAGGAGTGGAAAGAAGTGATGTTTAACCAGTGAAGGTTTATTCAGACTTCATTTGGCAAAAACAAGTGGAATTTGATTTTCTCACAACTATTAAGTGTTGAGAATAGCTAAATTGTTGCTATGGAAGTGGAAAGATACAACCACCAAATAGCATACCAGACAAACAGTCTAGAGTCTGAAACATAAAAATGCGGTTTCACATACAGATTCACCACAAGTGACACATTATAGTAAATCTCATAGGATGAATATACCTAATTATATAATGAGAGTGGGTTATTGTAGCTATATAACCATGTTTCTTTGTTTTCCCGTCCTGGTTCCATTCTTCAAGACAAAAATAGCAAAGTACACATAACACAACATTCGTATTCCATGTGAAAGACATGAGACTAATGCTAAATGTATTTTATTAGTAACCAGCTAAGTTTTCCCTTGAGCTGAACTCTTCATTTTCTCTCATTAAAACATCTTCTGAGCTTTATATCTGGCTTCTCTGTGTCCATTCACACAGTAATTACAGGTTAAGTTTTCTGACTTAGCCCAGAAAGAGGTTTACTTGCTTCCTTTCAAACATGGGGAAGAGAGAAAAAAGAATCTAGAAAATAGAAAGTAATGACATTGGCCATAGTTCAATCTGCAACTTTTCTGCTCAGCCTATAATTTAATTCACGGTACAGATCCACATTCAGTGACCCAAAAAGTCTAACTTCCATCCCATGAAATTCTGCTACTAACTTCACAGGGATTCCACCTGAAAGAAATAATAATAAGTTATTTCACCAGATTGAAAGGCTGAGGTGCAGAGGGCAAAAATACTCATTGAAAATTCAACAGATGCATCACTTTTCGAGACAATAAAATTCAGCCAGATAACCTCAGTTTGTCCTGATTTATGACCTAGTTTAATGAAATCTTGAATAAAACTTCACACCAAAATGCCACAGAAAAAACACAGATGTATTCGATGTTTGGGACTTCAATGTATGGTGTTATCTTAAAGGATATATCTTACTGGTACCTAAGATGAATCTTATTTTATTTTGATAATTAATACATTGTGAACTTGATATTAAGACCTGTTTAGAGATAGAAAGTTTTAGCTGGTACCTAAACTAGCTAAAACAGTATTTACATTTTTGCAGTAGCGTACAATGGAATCATTATTAAACGATGAGTCACACCTTGGAATACCTTTATACATTTTTGACTGACATTTCTAAATGACGATTTCTCTAGCTAATAAAGGAAGTAAAAGAAGTGATTAAGAATCTAACACTAACTTTAGGATTTATGTTTCATCTTGAAATATCACTTGGTAGCTGAGATTTACCAAGTATCATGGATCACGATTTCAAGACATTCTGAAATATGGACAACATTATTGAAAAAAAAGGTAATCAAATTCCCAAACTTTTTGTTAATTCAATTTGTTCTGTGTGCATGGGAACTTTCTGGTTGAAAGTTATTCTTCTCTGAGAACATTTTCTCCTTTGTTAAAAAAAAAAAAAAAGCCAAGCCCCCCAAAAAACATCACAAAGGGGGGGAAAAACACTGTTTGACTTTCAGTATTAGACTCATCCACTCCTATTCTCAATCCTCTTCACAAATTTTCATACTTTCTAGCATAATTCAAATAAGAATACTATTTCATGTAATAAAACTTGTGTTACTTTACATAGTAAATTATTCTTATATATAAACATATGTAGAAGAATAAACGTATTCTTATGTATATAATTTTACATATAGATGACAAAATATTTTATTTACACAAATAATACAAATGTCATTTTATATTTATTAAATGCTCTGATTTAGTTCATAAATGTATAACATACACTGTGGAAACTAAATAAACTTACTATGTAAAACTATGTAAAGCTTTTGCTCCGTAATCCTATTCATGGGTCTTTCATAAACATAAAAGTATCTATAACTCTCCTATTCAGTTCAGGTCTCAGCTCAGTAATATGCTGTACCTTTAATCCAGCTACCTGCTTTGTTTGAAAGACTACAAAGACCACACGAGGCGGAATTAGAAAAATGAGGGTACTATTCTTAAATAACTGGGGGCGGCGGGGTGAAGGATGGGGCAATATGGAACTTCATAACAACAAACTAACATATTAGCAGTGATTTCAAACTGTATTAAATTTTTTATCCTGTTTTAATATTCTGTGTATTTTTAAAAGTTTACTTTAGAAATAAACTCCATGGGGTTTCTGGCAGAGCTGCTCTGCCACAACAGTTTATACCGACCATCTGTGGTGTGCCAGAAGCTTCCCGAATGTTCTGCCACCTGACTCAAAATCCTGAAGCTTTTCACATTTTTCTGCCAATTTTCATCCATACTATGTCTGTTTCCAACACTGAAAACCTAAAAAAGCAAAATATATATCTAAAAGATGCGCAGGATAGTAAATTCAGCCATAATATCATGGCCAAAAGAAAAGACCGAAGACTGAAGTGATCTGCATCTGTGGGTTTTAATCATCCAGGACAGTTTTCACACTCTGAAAATAGAGTTGTTAAAGAGCAAGAGGGCTCCTGCCTTTTCTAGGGACACAGAACATACAAAAGTTGGTGTGATTTCCTTTTAGCACACAACATCAGGCTGATTTCTATTTCTGTAGGTGAACAAAACCTTTTTTTATGTCCACGGATAACATTTCTTCTGTTGGTGTTTCAGTTTCTCAGGTGTAAGGCATAGAAAATAAAACTATGCTTTGATAATGTTTGGTCAATTTGCAATAAATGAAGACCCTCCTCCTGGAAAATACAGTAGATGATCAAAGAAAGCACAAGAGAAAAAGGACACTAAAATAATTGAACTGCTATGCTAGCCAACAACAGGAAAGGCCATGATTCAGGAAATGATTCAAATTTATGCTGCATGGAAATGGACTACCAAAAAACTATGAAAGCCTAGGATGATATGCTAAAAGAGCATATAGAAGAGAAGCAGTAGCCACTTTATTTCTCAATCCAGTGAACAACTCTACAATAATTTCCTTTTCAAGAGCTAATAATAAACTTCTATCAAGAATTTGGTCCAGCTGTTTCTATACAATTCTATTAATGTCAGACACATGTTGAAGCATCTAGATTCAGATTAATTCCTTCCTGGTTAAACTATATTTTAAAGCAGATTATAAAAAAACACTGTCTACTAAGACAACATTAATGCCACAACATAGATAGCTGTAATTTATCAATATCTTATAAATCCATCTGACATTTTCCTAACCAGGACCAACTAGCTCTTATGAATATATGCCTAGTGAGCACTCAAAAACCACTGCTGTTTTTGAATCAAGATACTGTCAAGTACTGCTTCCTGGCCACTCCCAGCACAGAAAGCTTCTTTTACAGCCCCAAATGACTCCTTAATTGTGATTGTCCCAAACCAACCTGTCGAGTCTGCAACTGTCCTTCAGCTGGGCCCCCAAGAACAAAGAGATTTCCCAGTGCCCCCACACAAGCCTTTCTAGTAGTAGACCCTCTTTACTCTTGAGCAACACTAGCAATATAATTTAAAGGGAAAATAAGGTGGGAGGGGTGTTATTTCCTAGGCCTTGACGGAATAAGACTCCTCTTCCAAGTGTGATCAGAAAAGGGCTGAATTCCATATTAGTTTGCCACAGTATAACCCAAATCAATGTCAACTCCTAACCTCCTAACCAGGATGTTGGGACCCCATGGTTTAAATGCTTAAAAAGGACTGGGTACTGCAGAAACTTTCCAGACATGCTTTTCAATCAACATGTTTAAATGATACGGAAAAAAAAAAAAAAAAAAAGAAAAAAAAAAAAAAAAAAAGAAAAAAAAAAAAAAAAAAAGAAAAAAAAAAAAAAAAAAAGAAAAAAAAAAAAAAAAAAAGAAAAAAAAAAAAAAAAAAAGAAAAAAAAAAAAAAAAAAAGCAAATACATATTTCAAGCACCAACTGGTACTGGAGTTTTTGGAGTTCTAGGGGCTTGGTGTTGGTGGTAGGTTGGTTGAGGGTTTTTCTTTTGCTTTGTCTATCTCAGCAAAAGGATTTTGTCAATTTGCTTGGAACTCATACCTTGTGTAAGCCAAGTTTTTAAGAGTCCTTTAGCTGAAATATTCTCAGCATGCATTCTTTAATAAGTTTATGTAACTCCTGAAGCTCCTGTGAAAGAGCTGAGTGCTCAAAAGCCAAAGTCTATTCCTAACTTTCCTCACATACCCTTTGAACTTTTTAAATGGGTAATGAATTTTCTCGGCTACATGCTTCAGCTGGTTTCCTTGGATTTGATGCTGATATTAAGAACACCACCAGCTGTCACTTGCTTTACCAGACTCTAGACAATGAGTCAGAATCGTGTTGGCCTTTGCATGTATTATCCAGCTTTTGCCAGTGTAGTGGTCTCAAACCTGCATCAGCAATTCCCATGCCACTGGATTAAGTGTGCCTTAAAATAAAGCACACACGAGCTTCCATACTTTCTACTGAGCCTTTCCTCCTATATCCTCTCTCCTGTTATTTCTGTCACATTCCTCTCTTTACCTTTGCTCTTGTAAAATTTAGCACAGTATTTTAGGTTATACCAGGAGTTTGCAAGTTGTTCAACAAAAGCCTATGAAAAGCAGTACGTCAACAACAGCAAAATATACTGGTTTCAGACCAGCACTCACTGCATGTTCCACAATAGTAAAAATATTTCCAAAAGCTAAACGTTCTCCTGCCATTAACAGCATGTTTTTCCCTGTGACTGTACAAACACGAGTTACCTTTCTTTCACACAGAGTTGTTTGACTGACTTCTGTCATAAGCTGCCTCCAGTAGCAGATTACTTTGTCCATGTCAAAAGCTACTACTGATTCTTTTCTCCACATAAAAAAGGTTCTCTCTCCTTTTCGCCTACATGCATCTTTTCCACTGACAGTTCTTCTTTTTTTCTTTTTCCTTTTTTTATCACTGCCACCTCCCCAAGAGAGACTCCTAATGTTTACATTTCTTAATTGAATTTCTGTAGAAAGGAAGTCCGAGTGAACTTTGGCTTGCGTTCAACAGTAATTCAGATAAGAAAGAGAAGGAAGTTTGAATTTAAAGGAGAGAAATAGAAACTCAAGACACCAAATGTGACTCAGTGGCATGTCAAATGCTTATCAAGATATCTCTTATGACATACTTAATTGTTTCTTGTAATTTGAGTAATATGAAAGGCTTCAGTAATAACGAATGTTTCATTGTGTTTCTTTTTGAAGTGCTGTCTGAAACCCTGAAACATTTAAAAAGGATGCTATAATTAGACTTGGCTGGAAACTTCTTGATTAAACATTTTTCATTTGAAAAATGCTGATTTGTCAGAAGTGCAACTTTTTGCAGAAATGTATGTTTTAATGAAACTTTCATGAGAAAAGCTTCTGAAGTCAAAACAAGAGAGAACCAGAGATAAACCATGAAAACATTCAGCTCACAAAGGTCAAACATTCTGCTGTGTCCTGAGACAGTGATCTAACCTTCTAAGAGGCTGTTTCAATCTGGGTTCTGTGTAAATGATGCAGGATAAATTGCCACAGTATTAGACACTAACTGGAAGCTTAGCTTTTCTTCCACATCTGATCTTGTTACCTACTTTCTCCATAGCCATGTATGCATTTACTTACTGTAGAAACTTTGCCACTTTAGCCTTATCAGGTTTCCTGACAATTACTGCATCCTCCTTGGCTATCCCAGTTCATTATACTCTAGATTTTGAGTATTTCTGAATCTGTAACATTTCATTCCATCATGTCATCCTCCACAATGCATCCAAATTCAGGAGACCTTATTTAGTTGGGTAGCTTTCTTTAACTGGTGGTTTTCACAACCAGTTTAAGCTGATGTTTTTTTTCATGTCAGTGAACTAAAGCAAAGATAAGCCCCTCAAATTCTGCATGACTTTGAGAGTTCACAGTGCTATCTTTAAAGTTTCATCTGTAATAAAAAATACAGTAAATCAGTCAGTCAATTAAGACTGAAAAACCACTGTGACCTTTTCAATCTACTTTAGAAATTCATACAGAGTTGCTTTCCAGAATGAGTAGGATTGCTTGATATAGTGTAATTGACTGAAGCCAAAACTAACAAGATCTTTGAAGGTCTTGAATAGTCTGCTTCCAGTGAAGTCTAGAGTCTCCCAGACTTGTTACCTGGCACACGAGCTACACCATCAGTTCTCATGAACAGATTGTGAAATTTGCAATTTCCTAGGAAATTTTTTGTACTGCAATCTACCCTGATTTTTTTCTGTTGTCAGGCTGCTCACTTCTCATGCCAGCTGCTCCACCCACCTGTTCCCCTGTGTATAACTTAATAATCTCCATTTGATATAAACTAGAGCAGACCGAGGAAGTGTAAACTTTCAGTGTAGGATGATAGCACGGGGCGACTCTGGGGGAGTGGAATGTCTGGCAGTATACATACAGCAAGCACAGGATTTTGATCAGCAGTAATGAATAGATTGCTTCAGGAATAATTTTCATTAAGTCGGTTGGTGTTACGGGGATGGATTCTACAAGGTGCTGTTCATCTTGTAGCCGTACAAACATTTTTGAGCAAATGAAATGTTCTTCCCCACTTTCCCATTTCCCAGCATTCCTTAGGAGTCACAGTAAGAATTCTGTATCCAAGCAGGTATTCTAGCTCCTACAGTCGGGGGATGAACAAACTGACAGACACATTTTCCAGTCTTTGATCAAAAACCATCCCTCCCACACCAAAAAAAACAACCTTACTTCCAAACCACTTTAAATCTCCCATGGTACTTCCCAAGGTTTGGTGTTGAAAGGATGGTGAGAATTTCCCAGAGCTTTAATAACTTACTGTTTCAATCCAGTGGTATGAATCTTTTGGCGAAAATAGTGATTTACTGTCATAGGAAATGGTGGCCTTTCTCTCTTCAAATATCAGCTGCTAAAAAGTTAAACATCAAAGTAGCAGGAAAGCTAAACAGACTCCCCTCCACTGACAACAGGAAGAGAAGAACTTTCAAATTGTGGTTCATCCCATCTTTCATGGGATCGCAAGAAAGACATTTTAGAGTTCTTTATTTCTCTCCACTGGCTAATGAGGCAAGGTAGATTAGCAGATTGAAGTAAATGTCTAACGTCAGAGAGTTAAACTTTTAAAGTTGGAGTGTGACATGAAGTCCACCCAAGAAATGTCCTTGTACATATCACAGCATACATGTACAAGTATCTGTATAACATTACGTAAGAAATGATCATGTACTTTCATATCACTGATATATCAAGTCTTTGAAAATCAGCTGTAAGTACATTAGTTTTCAAGATTATTTTTGAGTATTAATTCAATGAGAAAGTTTTCACAGTTTTCTCAATCTGGTGGAAGTTTTTCCCCTTTAGAACCAGGAAATACAGAACTAATTAGTTTTCTAATTTTAGATTTGTATATCTTGGTTTTGATTTTACATTTGTTTAATTGCATGTATAAGTATTGGTAAGGGGGTTAGATAAAGAACAAAGGTTGTTAGCTATGTAATTTAAACAAATTTTTGTCTTTCACAGAATCACAGAATGGTTAAGGGTGGGAGGGACACAGTGGGTCATCTGGTCCAACCTTCCTGATCAAGCAGGGCCATCCTAGAGCACATTGCACAGGATTGTGTCCAGATGGTTCTTCAGTGTCTCAAGTGAGGGAGACTCCAAACCCTCTCTGGTCAATCTGTTCCAGTGCACAGTCACACACACAGTAAAGTTCTTCCTCATGTTCAGGGGGAACTTCCTGTGCATCAGGTTCTGCCATTGCCTCTTGTCCTAGTAGTGCTTGGCAGCACCGAGAAGAGCCTGGTTTCATCTTCTTGGCACCCTCCCTTCAGATACTTATATACAGTGATGAGGTCCCCTCTCAGTCAACTCTTCTCAAGGATGAACAGGCCCAGCTCCCTCAGCCTTTTATTGTGTGAGAGATACTCCAGCTGCTTAATCGTCTTGCAGCCCTCCACTGGACCCCTGCTCCAGGAGCTCCATGTCTCTTTTATACTGAGGAGCCCAGAACTGGACACAGCACTGCAGATGTGGCCTCACAAAGGCTGAGGAGAATGGCGGGATCACCTCCCTTGACCTGCTGGCAATGCTCTTCCTACTGTATTCAAACACTTCACCTTATTTAGTCAAGAAGCGCCCCTGTCTTTGCTAGGTTACTTAGGCAAGTAAAATGAGCAGAAGTTCTCTGCCAGGATTCTTAATTAGAGTGATAACTCACCATCAAAATGTATGTGAGGTTTAAATCTGGGTAACTAAACACCGTCATGCACCTGGTCTTAGCATGGTGAATCTGCTCTTCTCTTACTTCTCTTACAGCCAAGGTAGCTCAGCATTTCACATTTCTCTGCCTGGACATGAGCTCCATTAAAGGCTGGCAGTACCTCTAAGGACTAACAGCTGGGAACACAGTTAAGTAAAGAGGTGTAGAGTCCATCTGGACTACAAGAGTGAAAGCAGGAAATGTGTCTCAGGCTAGAAAAAGAGATCCAACTGATATCATCAACATCAACAGAATAAGATATAAAGAGCAGATCAGCAGAAGCTCACTATGAAAGGGTGGAATTAGAAATTACAAATTAAAGTCTATGCCACTCAGGCAAAAATAAGGAGCATTTCTGACAGGCAAAACATTACTAACTCTTAATCACCACAGGCTTAAGAGAAATAGCCCAGACTGCAGTATGAAAATAATAGACCACTATGAAAATAATAAACTAAGTTCAGCAATTAATTTAGAGAAAAGGAATAGGATATCCTTATGCCTTTTGGAGGCCATGGCAGTTTTCTAGTTCTCCTCAATTAAGATCAGGACTGCGATCTGCTAGCACCACAGGCATTTCATTTATTGCTTCCCTGCATAGAAATATTTTAGTCTGGTCTTTCTAATCATTATGGATTCACAATGTATGTGCAGATCCTTCTCTACCAAAGCACTTTTCTAGTACTCAACTGGGTATTTTTTCAAGGGGGTCCATACTTCAATAATATGAAGGTACACCACTTATTTCTAAAATCTGACAACCACTGCTACTAGTTTTCCTCTAAATATCCAATTCTGTATTTTAAATGTTGTCACACAAGGTGGCAGACAGGAGCTCCTGCAACAAACCGGCAAAAATCTTTATTTCTGTAACTGTGACAAGACGCAGTCCTAAAATCCCAAAACTTTAACCACGCCCAAACACACAAGTAGCATATTTCAGCTGATTTTACAACAGACCACATGATGGTTGCTTCCAAAAACCTTCCCCTGAGGTATACTTCCACACTTAAAGACATGCATTGACATGGGCACATTTTATGGATTACAGTTCTAAACTACTAACAGCTGTTCTGTGTGGGCCTGATAAATACTCCTTACATGTATGACATAATCTGTTAAATTATTTCACTGTTACACTCCTGGAAGAACAAGTCCTGCCAACATTCATGTATGTGCTTGGCTTTACCAGCCTGACTACTCCTGGCATCAAGTATGATTTTCATAAGATCAAGGCCCAAGATATCATATGCAATAACTTGGAATAGAAATACTTTCTAAAAAAAT
The DNA here is from genome assembly GCA_013399855.1 of Oxyruncus cristatus. NCBI lineage: Eukaryota > Metazoa > Chordata > Aves > Passeriformes > Cotingidae > Oxyruncus > Oxyruncus cristatus. The sequence goes on from VXAY01002314.1 coordinate 1,216,583, forward strand.
AACACTTCAGCCCTAGATGAAAACTGCTGAGATTTCATTGTGATTATCAGCAACAGCCTGGTGAATAAACACGAGACGCTCAGGGATTTACTCTATTCAGGCATCAGAGAGAAGAACAACATGAAGCAAAGGAGGGAGAAATGAGGCAGAAGGGCAGAAGTGATTCTTTACGGCCTCCGAGTATCATAACTTATTCTGAAATGTCTGGTTATTCTCAGTGAAAAGTCAAGCAGGCCTAGAAAAGGGCCAAATGTGCAGGTTGGGATGGAATTTAGTGCTAGATAAATTTTGAAAGTAAAGTTCTGGGACCACAGAAGCCTTGCCTCTGAATTCTATACCTGGTAACTACAGAACTGTTTAATGCATCTAACAGGGAAAGCAGAGCTGTATCTAAAGTCTTTCTCTTTCATGTTACTGTAGTGGAACAGAGGACATAATGGGTTACAGGTGATTAACAAAGAATCTAATGCTGTTCCATGTCTGATATATTTCAGTTTTGGGAAAATTGGATATTTATAAAATGAATAATTCAACATCCAAAAAAATATAGGGAAGCCGTGTCATTGAGTGGCTTGGAAATCAGTTCAGTTTATTCTATGATTTCTTTGATGACAAAGAAGATTTTTTTTTCTTTTTTTAATAGTTTTGCTGCTTTTCACTGACCACTTCTGAGCTTTTTCACTGCTACTTCTCTTCCTAAATCACCCCCTCATTTTCTGTCAGATCTTGATTTCCAGAAGGGATCCATTACCTCTCCCCGCACTGAGAGGATGTGAAGAAGGCATCCCACAAACAACCTCAAATTACTGAGATAATTTTAAATGTTAAGTCATGGACAAGCTAAACAAGTGACTTCTTCTATTTCTGCTGTAATTCACTAAGTTTTTGCACCTGCAAAAAAAAAAAAAAAAGGCCTCCAGCCACTTGGTCTAGCTGTGATCTCTGCATCCTGACCCCATGTCAAGACGTGTTCACAAGCTTTCTGGCTCCCCCCGCAAGTCTTTCCCACACCTTACGTACCAAGGGAAGAAAAACAGACATGAAGGGTGGAAGAGGGTCATAATATGCTATGGCCAAGTCTTCAAGAAGGACAATCATGTGATCAGTGTTCAGACACAGCCATTAGTCATTCAGTGTGTAGAGTAATGCAGTCATTTCCCCTCACATAAAATGAGAAGGCGTTGGAAGTGATTAGAGTCCAGTTCCTTCCTTTTATGATGGACAGACCCAAGTCACTGGAATATCATCCTGGAAGATCTCTGGTAACAGAATCTTTGAAATATGGATCACAGGCAGAGTAACTAATATCATTAGGACTTCCCCCAGTGTTGAAGAAGTTATTCCTCATTTCTAATGTCTACATTAGAAACACTAGAATTGTATCCTAATTTTCAGACGTAAGTTGTTGAGAGGAATGGAAAAGGATTAAGGGACTTAACATGGAGGTGTTGCAACAGTTACCTGGTGGGCCAGCTTGCAAGGGCTAAAGCCACTGCAAGGAATAGCTTGTTTAGCCATAGTCCTAGATCTGAAGGGACTTGTAAATAAGAATAGAATCAACAATAAAGGTCATAACTTCTAAAAGGTAAATGACATTTTTCACAGGATGTTGAAGAAGAAGGAATAAAGGGTCCCGTAATTGTCCACTGCTTGTGAAACTGCTGAACTACTTTGTGGTTCTATCTTTTTTAATTCCCTTTTTATTTTTCCATTAACATTCAAAGAAGTCTCTAAAAACTATACCACGGCTAGAGCATATAACTTCCTGCTGTGATTTGTGGGCAAATGTTGTGATGCTCTATTCTTCAGCAGTGAAGAACTAAGAAAGAGATTGGAGGTTTCTTTCTGAAACACTAAAAGAAGAGACAGAAGAGAATGAATTGCCTGCTACTTAAGGCAGTAAAGGCCTCTTCACACACTTTTTTGAGACAAGCAAAGACAGGAGGGTCACTGAATAAATCATCTTTTCCTTGAAAACTGTTAGGACAGACAATCAAAGAGAGAATATTAAAGTTCTTAAACTGTTGATAAGATTATGGCATTACCTCTATGAGAAGATCTGGTTTGAAAAGAGATACACTTGGTGGAAACAGAAGAGAAGGCATAATATTATCAAAAGAGCTGCTGAGCATAGCAAATGGAAGTCTGCTTCATCTGACCTTTCTGCCTTTACAAACAAAAATGCACACTACACAGGGCTTGAGAGCCCTGTAATAAGGATAATTTTCCCAGATCTCTTTTTTCTCTAGACAGTAGAAACAGCAAGCAGGAACTCAGGAATTTCAAATCTCATCGTAAGATCTAAAAGTTGAGAGATCAGTTAATAGTAATTGACAAAAGTTCGTGTACCACAGAGAATTATTTAGAACTGTACCTAGCATTTTCTAAACTCCTTGCTTTCATAACAGTCTTTGTACTCATTAGACGCATAAGAAGCCTTTTAGAAAGTAATTCTCATTTTGTTGTGCAGGAGTTGAAACATACTTGGGCGACTGGATTCATGTCACTCTTTTCAGTAGGTGTTCCAAAATTATAACTGTCAGAAGCTGGACCGAAAGCCTGCTCTTATCTACCCTAGTCAGCCAAGTTCAGTAAAGGACGGCCTCAGCTGAAGATCTGTCACTCACTGAGCTATTTCAACTCTAGTCCCCAAAGAGAATTACTCCTCCACTTTCTCTTGATTTCTCTCCAGTTACTTCAACTTTTCTTGACCAGCAGCCACATCACAGTGGGGTGTAATTCTCCCATGCAGAGCATGCAGTGCAGTAGAAGCAGGGGAAAACGAACCCAGAGTCCATCTTTAAAGTGATCCAACTTCTAAGCAAAGTTCCTCACTTCTGCCAACATAACAGTACTCCTTCTCCTTCCTCTCTCACCAGACTGTCCAGCCAGCCAAGAGAAACAGCCCATAGCTGCAACAACAGCCTCATGGAAACACAAAATGGTTGGATACAAGGGGCAGGGTACAGCGCCACATGAGACTGAACAGACCCTGGGTCAAGGACCAAGGATGTTTAAAGAAAGCATAGTGTAATCCCTGAAGAATTCTACCTCTGGAGAACATTTTTTGGCAAAGAAGTTACTGAAGCAGACAGTTTGCAGTCTTATTTTAATTAAAGCAGGCAAGTAATCATGAACAACTAAATTCATGACAGGAACAAAAGCCACATAGCAGACCACAAATACTGACACAAAACTTACTGAATTTACAGGCAACATAAAAATGTGCATGTGTCAAAGATGCATCATTGGATTATCCTGACAAGGAAGATACAGACTTTGTTGTTGAAAGAAAATGGTTTCTTAAGATATTAAAGGCCCATCCTTGGGTCAAGTCAACAAGCTCATTATCTCAAGACTAAACTCTGCTTTTCTATGCACGTCTGAGACCTGAGAGTATCATTCAGCCAGCCTGCTCTTAGTGCTTCTGTCACACAAGTGCTCATGGTTTTGTCACATTCATTGAAACAGAAATTTCCAAACAGGTAAGGAAGGGTGAGGGCATAACTACTGTTCCATTCCCACACACACCATGATTCCTTCCCTTCCTGTCATTGTCTTAATACCAAACTCAAGCTTAGAAAAATAATCATAAACTAGGAAATTGGGACTCTCTAAAGTAAAAATAATGACTTCATAGAAGCAGAATTAAAAAAGAAAAAAAAAAAAAAACAAAACCAAAAAGAAAACCCAAGCCAAACCCAAACCAAACAACACACTGCATAAGTAGGCAGGGAGTGTACAGGGCAGGGAGTTGTTTCTTTGTTATCCACCTCTGACAGTGCATTGTTCCAAGTTCTCTTAAGAAAGATTTCTCCAAGCATATTTTAAAATTTTTGGCAGATGATTATATTTATAATTAGTTAAGTCATGGAAATGTTTAGAGGAGATATCAGTTATCTTCAGACTTCTTCTTTATAGCCTTGTATTTCCATAGCCAATACATATATGTTCTTCTGTTCATGCTTTTCTCAGAATACCTTAAAATGTAAGATGCAACAGAACCCAAAAAACACATAAAAGAAAAATTGTCCAGACATCTTTTCTAACTAAGTGCACTCAACAAACCAGTTAGAAACAGTTTCAAAACACACTTTCTACCTACGTATCTTGGTAATAGGTACTTGGAAAAAGACGCACTTTCAAAGTCGTCTGTATTCAGATGTAGGATAAAATTAATGACTAAGATAGGAAAAGGAGAAACAGTTGCAAAAATATCTTTGGTAATTGATTGTAAAAAAAAAAAGAAACAAAAAAAACCCAACCAAAAAGCAAGCAATCTTGTTATTAGTTCCACTCACATTCCATGCAAAATAATTTGTTCTTCTTTCAATAGACCTGACTGCCATTTGCAATTAGAAAGGTTGGCAATGGTCTCTGCTCTGCAAAAAGAAGACCATATTAGCACCCTTCTTTAAAGGTATCAGATCCGTTTAGTTATGACATGAAAACCTGAATTCAGTGAACACTGTTCTAATGCTCTTCAATTTTAAGATATACATACCAGAAGTGACACTGAGCTTTGTCTTCCTCTCAGCTGAAATAACAAAACATTCTTCCTGCTATCTCCTCATAAAATAACATTTAAACGTCAGTAACATATTATTGATACCAAGAGCAGGTTGGCCAGTAGTGTTAAAATCCTGAAGGACACTCTCTTTGCAGATAGTTTTCCACTAATATTTGCAAGCCTTTCAGATTGTTCAAGCTGGAACAAAATTTGCTCTTTGCCACATGTAACTTAGAAGTATTAATTTGCCAAATCAACAAGTCTTCTAAAACAGCATTGTTAGGGGAGTCATAACAAGAAACACAAGCTTAGCAACAAGGGAAAAAAAATCCCTTTTGTAATTTAAAAGAAATGGTGTCAGCCATTCTGCTTCTGTACTTTTTCTTATATGTATGTTGTTGCCAGCTCATGGAGAAACTAGCTGTGAGATTTGAACCCCGCAGGAGATACAGATGGCTCCTTGATTTAGTTATTGGTGAAATAAAAAGAAATTCTGCCCATGGACAGAAAAGTAGGTTTTGGGTCTTATTTTCCATTTACTGAAGATGAAACCTCCCATATGAGAAATGGAGCAACCCCTGCTGCATTTCTTGCTTATATGATCATCTATGAGTTAGCATGCACACAGTTGTCAAAACCTGGATTAAGCATTTTAAATGACCACAGCATTTTCTTCCTGGAGCTAAAGCTATGATGTGATCTACAGCCATTTTGCCCTTATTTGGAAGCTGCAGGGTTCATACTCCGGGCACTGTAAAAACACAACACAGAGCTATCAAGCAAAAGTAATCCTCTTTATTTCAAAACAGATGACTAGCTATTTGCATGGTTAAAAATACCAGAGTTTTCCCTGGGTAATCCGCTAGCCAGTCTGGTCTACTTTTTTTTCCCCATAATGCTAGGTCATTCTTGGATTAAAAACAAGAGGCTCCACCCTCAGAGAAATTTTCTTTAACACCTTCACAACGCGAAACAAATTAAAAAAATTAGAAACAATCACCTGGGCCTTTACCACTCATTAGCTTTTTCTCAGTTATATTTTTATATGATGTTGTAAATATTCAGTATTTTAAACTTTTTATGTACGGTAGTTCAACTTTTTCCAATTTTTATGCTTCCTGTGAGAATAATCGAGGTTTCTTCAAGTACAAAATTACGAGCAAGATGTCTGCTATGGAAACTAGAGGAAACGCCCCCACCACTTAGTGAACTGTAAAGAGGTGGCACCACCTATTTGAATGATTAATGTCATTTGTCAAAGAGGCTGGGCCATGCCCACCAGGTAGGGATTCAGCACCTCATGGAAGGCCCTAAAAATTGTTAAAAATTCCTGTATACCAAAGCAAGCAAGCTCCTGAGGATGTTGTGGTAAACACAGCTTGCCTCCTCTGTTACACACAGAGCAAGGATTTTGCAAAGGAGTCCCAACTTCAGTCGTAGTTAGTGAGATTTAGGGAACATAACTGCAAATAGCCAAAGGTCCTTGGTGGGACAGTGTTAGATATTCGCTGCTGGAATAGATGGATCACGGCAGGTTAAATAACCCTCTTTGGTAATTTTACAAGTTTTGAATTTGCATGTCAGAGCACACATTAGTTGCATGAAGGAGGAAGAAATTAATGTGCATGCTTAGAAGTCGGTATTACGACCCAAGCCATCAAATAGATGGTTTGAGGTAAGAATTAATTCTTAAGGAAATGGCAAGTGTTGACAGGAATATTTTTTTTTCCCATCACAAATACACACGAAAATTAATTTAATTTTTTTAAAATAAAACAACAATATGAAAGAAAAGTTGACAAATAATATATGTCAAATAGATGGTTTGAGGTAAGAATTAATTCTTAAAGAAATGGCAAGTGTTGACAGGAATATTTTTTTTTCCCATCACAAATACACACGAAAATTAATTTAATTTTTTTAAAATAAAACAACAATACGAAAGAAAGAAAAGTAAAGAAAGGGAAAAAATTGCCAGCTCTAAATATTTTTGAAGCAAAACTAAAAAGATTGGAAAAAAAAAAAAATGAAGGGCTCACGAATTAGGTTTCTGAGAAATTTCATTCTTACTAGCAGTATCACTTTTCTTTTTTTCCTTTTTTTTTTTTTTTTAAGGAAATGAGCGCAATACAACTATTAACCCCGTCTTAAGACGCAGCGCACGCTGTGAGAAATTACTGGCAAGGTATCTAACATTGCACTAATATAGATCCCTGGTAACAGCCTTACACGGGCTGTCACTGCTATTCTCTGATGTAGGAGGGAGACGAGTATGTGAGGCAGCACAGACTGGCAGAGCAGGTTACACACACAGCCCTTGCCAAGACGCCTGAAGAGAGGAGCGAAGCCAAACGCGGAGCCTGGGCAAGTCTAGCGGCGATAAACAGCGACACCTAAGGGAAGGAGCGAACATTTCCCCAGGGAAACGAGCGCTCGTAACAGAGGGGGGAAAAAAAAAAAGGTGGCTATCCAGGTCCTCGCCAAACCAGCTTTACGGTAATTCGATTTTTTTAAAAGGGCGGGGTTGTCTATCGCACTACCTACAGGAACAGGAAAACTGACAGAAAAAAAAACCCAAAAAAATTCAGCCATTACACAGGCCTCTAGTCATTCAAAAGGTCAAAGCAGTGCTTCCATTATCACCTAGGTTTGGGTGGAGGAGCTCGGAACAGATGCATACGACCGATATGATCTGCAAAATGTCCGCTTTATTGAACAAAGACTGTCCCTTTTATACAGTCTTCACACCCCGGTGCATAATCAATACAATTTCATTGGTACAGGTCATAGATCAAAGTATAAACATGCATTACTAATACATTTCTAATTGGATGCAACAGGTTTCTAGGCAGAGTAAGTAGTTTGTTATCTGGTCAGATGTCCAACCTTCTTCTTGGCTAAAATCCACCTTCGTCCTGCCTTAAAAGGCAGTAGCCATCTTAGATCACACCCTGGCATTCTGTTTATGCTAAGGTACATAGGCATAGCCACAAAGGTGCAGAACAGATTGTTCACACAATGTTGTTACCACACCTAGGGCAACTTCAGCCACCCTTATCCTGTGCGTAGCCTTAAAAAGAACCCCCCCTGTTATCCAAGAAAATCTCCACATTCAGAACATTAAAAGTAATATAGTATGATGTTGTCAATAATTATGATTAATACCCCATCAATTTCGCAGCAAAACAATCTCCTCCAAAAGGGTCAAATAGGTATCCTCTCTGTGGAAGAAATTGTTTCCACATCTGAAAGAATATGTTGGTAGCTTTGTATCCCACTGAAACAACAAAGCCTGCACACCTTCTAGACAATCTAGATGTTAGCAGGTGTATTTTCTGTTTTGCTGTTCTATGACCAACAATCCAGGACTATGTTTCTTACTCATTTTCTGCTCCCCAGCTCTGATTACCAGCAGAACCCCACATGTGTCCCGTTCAGAACCCAAAATGCTTAAAAGTGCTGTCACCTGAAATAGAAAACTGTACTGGCAAAAGAATTCCATAGGTTTACCAGTGGGCAGGACACAAAAGTCTCCCTTTCCTTCTGTCAGTAACAGCTTTGAACTTAATTTTAGCTCAAGCGACTCCCTGATGATAAAAGTACGTTAACTGAGAATAAGGCCTCAGAGAACACTGATGAATTCAGCCATAAGTCACAGCCACAACCATAACCTCACCATTCTGAAACGTCTTCTGTATGTTACTGTATCATGTTCTTGTTTGTCCATGTCCCACAATATAGCATCTGTGTGTTTCTCTATCTTAATGTCACCAAATGCTAGTTTACACAGAAGGGCTTGCTTAGGTTCTAGCTAGTTATATACTGTACAAACACAAATTAACAGCTTACAAAAATTACTCTGCAATCTTCAATATCTGAGAATATAAAAATAGTCCATTTAGTCTCTCCAGTACTTGAGGCTTAGAGAGGAGTGTTTAAGAACAGAGCAAATATGCAGCAACATCTCCCAGTATTCCTCCAGCTTCCAGAGGTCTGTGACTTGGGGAATAAATTCTAGAGCTAGAGGACCAATAATTGTGTTTAACAAACTTAGCTGGGTTTTCTGTTATGACTTTGAACCTGCACAAACCTTTTGCCACGCACAATATCCTTCAGCAGTGAACTCCACAGTTCAGATGCACACTGTGTAGTCATATTGGGGTTTGCTTGTTTGTTTTCAACCTCCTGATATTTCCTTTTGATGCCATTCTTTCACAGACTAGAAAAGACATTAATCATTTGGACCCTATTCCCTCTCTCACTGTCACTCATCATTTTATAAATTCTATTAGAGTCCCCATCAGATTCTCACAGACTGTACAGTCATTAGGTCTATAGTCACTTCTCATATGGAAGTCATTCTGTAACTCCAATCTTCCTTGTTTCTCTTTCTGTGATCAGCTTCCGAGATCAGGAATTTTATGATACTCATTTTGTTCTCTATATTTATCATTCCCAACACCTACCTGCTGTTTCATAATCACCACAGAGCACTGCACTTACATGGTCATTAAAATACTCATAACTGCACTATCTCCTTCCTTCCTGGTAACAGCTAATTCAGAACTCTTCATCTCATATACAAAGTTAAGATTCATTTTCTTCATCTATGTTGCTGTATCTTTCTCTACAGTGAGAATCTGCCATTTTATCACTCCAGGTCACAAAACCTTTCTTCTAGGCAGAAAGTTTTCCCTTTCACTGCTCTGCACAATTTAATGCCAGCAGCAAATGTTCCTAGACTGATTACATTGAATATCATGGGTCTTCATGCAGACCTCAGTGGAATTTGCCAGGTGAAAATCCTACGCTGAGAAAACTGAACATGTTTCTACCTTCTGTTTCCCATCTTTTCAACTATCAATAATGTATGTGAAGACCTTTCCTATTATCCTATGGTAGTTTTGCTTCTTTAAGCATTTTGGAGAGATTTTTCAAGACTTTCTAAAGTCAATCTCAATTAGATCACCTTTTTCAAATACACAACAGGCAACTACAGCAGAATTTTGAGACATGACTGTCTCCAGCAGAAGCTACAACAGCTCTTCCTGAACATATTACATTTATCTATGGTTTCACTTCTTTGTACAGACATCAGACTCACCAGTCAGGGATTTCCCACATCTTTTCCAAAGTCCTTTTAAAAACTGGTAATGCATTTGCCACTTTCTCTGATACAGAGGCATTTCTAAGTGATAGTTTATAAAACACAGGTTCAGCACTACCTAAAAAACAGCCTCTTACCTATATAACACTCACTCTTACCTGTATATCTTATATCACCTTTTTCAGAATGTCAAAGTAACCTTTGCTCTGATCCCCTAAGGACTTCCTAGAATCTACATTAGCATTAGAATTTCTTATTAAAAACTGTTAATTTTGTTTGGTTGGTTGGTTCTTTTAAGTCTTACATGAAGAAGACCTTCTACATCAAGAGGGCCAGCTGAACAAAGTTTTATCCTGTACAGAGCAGATGCATCACAAACAAAAATATCAACCTCTACAATGTTCATTCAAATCTCGACCACAACTAAATTGGGTTAGTTGAATTGGGTTAGAGGTTAGGTGAATTAGCAGTTAAAGTCAATTTTAGAAGCATATCAAGAATTATGTCTTCTCTTCCACTTGCAGAGCAAAGATACCCAGGGAAGAAGGTTGTTTTACAGAATACATAAGTTAGGAACTGGATTAAATTAAACTGATTTGACTGAGAGTCTAAAAACTTCATGAACATACTTTAAATTACAACATTGTTTGCACAAATTCAAATAAAAGTTGCATTAACTCAGTCTATTTATATAATATTATAATTCAAAGAAATTTCCTGTAGGGACTTTAATGAATAATTGTATAAAGTATTATAGAAAATTGTATCTTAGTTATTTACGATAACAATACAGAGTCTGTTCTTATAAATGGTACAAGAACTAGAATAGCTGTAGGACCACTGCTTTCATCTTTATTCAAATTTATGGGCTTTTTGTATAGCACAAATTTTTATGATTCATTCATGATAATGAAGATAAATCATCAGAGGGGACTCCTCAAATGAGAGTAATCACACTTTGATGCCTAAGTTAGAAATTTAGGATTTTACTGGTATCTCCCTAACTTGAATGCCCATGCCTGCAAATTTCAAGACACAATAAAGAAAAAGTAAACTGACTGTTTACAGGGCAGAGATGCTAAACTACATTCTTTTAAAATAGTAAATTGGTGCTGACAGTGTCCCATTTAATTGGGAATTTTGTTAAATGAACCAAAAGAAAGCTTAGATTTAAACATATTTATTTCGCTAGAATCAAAAGAGACTCATTTTTCATTACTTCTGCTAATTTGTATAGAATTTATTTCATTCTTCAAACACACAAGCAATTCATTATTTGGGGGGAGGAAATTTATCACTCCTTTTAAGTTGCCATTTGTTGTCAGAGTTTGCTAAACTCTAAATCCAAGACCTTTTGCATTGAACACAATCTTCTCAGAAAGCAAAAAGGAAGGCAGATGTCAAAACAAATCTAGCAGACTGGTTAACAATGCAACCGAAGTGCAAACATTGATTTTATGTAGAAGACCTTCACAATGACCCCTGTATTCTCTGTATTTCAACAAACTACTGCATTAATGGTGTTCACTCTGTTACCCACTCCCCCAAGAATACCGGCTTTCTAGGAGAGGCTTTTTTGAAGTGTCATTTCATGTCCTTGGGATAGTCCCTCACCCTGCAGTTTTGCAATGGCTTAGTCTCTCTCTACCAAGTTTTACAACGTTTTAAATTACAAATTTAAAATTGTAATACGTCATAATGATCACACCTCCCCTATTGTCACACAGTCCTGTCTTACCTTAGCAGAGGCGAATACAACACTAATGTCTGATCTGCTCGGTTTGAAAACTAACTTGAACAGCATGAGCGAACCAAGATCTTCAAGACAGTCATTACATTTTGCCTACTTAAAGAAATTTATAATCCCTGCTTGCCTGACCATAGCCCTGCTGCTTGTGGCAATTATAAAAATTGCTTGTGGATTAGAAAAACGAAGAAGGAGATGAAGGAAAGAAAGGAAACAGCGGGAGGGAGGAAGGGAGGGGGCAGATTCAACAGGTTTCAGTTGATAGAGGCTGAGCAATAGGTACCTGATGATAAACAGTTCCTCTCTTAATTTCGTAGAAGTCTGCTCACGACTCCTGTTATGTTTTAGGATTAGCTGGGTTAGTTGTTCCCAGCTCCAATGGTCAGCACGGTACAGAAAAAAGAAAAACTAATTCTCTTCAGTACAGACAAAAGAAAAACTAATTCTCCCCACAGGCAGGGAGGGCTTGGTCTGAAGAGCTTCTGTTAAACCCCAGGTGGAGCGTAAACAGGTCTCCTAAGTTATAAAACACGTGAAAGGATTGCAGTAGGTTCTTGACCATTTCTTCTCACCTGGGGTGAGCACTTGCAGAAGAGTAGCCATCCCTCTGCTCTGGTAACACCCTGCACATTCCAGTAGCATAAAATCTTAAAGCTATTCAATATCAGACAGTGTAAAGCTCACCTAATTTAACACCTGGTACAAAAAGAATCAAGTTGTCATTACAAATGGCAAATAGACCGGAATGCATTTCACAAAACAAAGTCATTAGTAACCCCCATTTAGACTGACTAAAGTAACCTCTACTCAAAGTTCTAACCATTTGGACTCCCATTTACCTGTCAAAAAATTATAACTTCTGTAATTTCTCGTTGAAGTTTGACAGAAACTAAAGGGAATCTTTTGTGAAAACTTCCTTGCAAGTAGGGATGTTATCAGCTGTATAGAAAAATTTCTGGCAAAGAATACAAGGAATATGAAGTAATCAGGGACTAATTGTGAACCTAAAAGAAAACTGAGTAATGGAAGCAATAGAATACAAATATACAGAGTGTGTTACTGCAGCAAAGAGAAGGGCAGCCAAAACACAGAATGAATTAGAGCAGTCAAATCAGTTAAGAGAAAACTGGATGGGTTATAACAAATCATGAAAAGAATAAAACTGGAGACAACGAAGGACTTTTAATAAATGAGGAGGCTGCTGAAATTAATGAGGCACATCAAATGGTTGAGCTATTGCACTGCTTTATAAAAACGTGCCTTCAGTGAGGCAAGTAGAGGACAGAACTGGCAACTCATCAAATGGTAGAGGTATGTAATGCATTGCATTGACTGTAGGTCAGAGGGGACTTTTAAACATGACCATATGTACCTAAAAACTTCTGAACTTAGGAGAGAGGCATTCCTTTGTCAAGACATGCATGCCTTGAGAGATATCAAGCTATAGGAGAAAAGAAAGGCAAATCTGGTACCATTTTAATAAATACCAAAAAAAAGAAAAATTCTTGTGATTTTGTCAGTAAATTCAGCTCTAGTTATGGGTCAAATAATGGAACAAAACCATTTCTTCTGCAGGAGCTAAGTGCCTGTGTTCTAGAAACATCATAGGTTATAAATCATACCCAATCATCATTTTAAAACATATTAAAAAAAAAAAGCATTATGTTTTTCAATTCACATGTGCATGATAGTATTGTGTTAAGTCACCAGAAAACTGAAATCCAAATGAGGGAAACAAAAAGACTAATGGGCACATTCACTGGGGATTTGCCTGAACTCTTTCACCTTTTGAAAGTCACTTGATGGAAACAAATACAGAATATTTATAAAACTTTTGTTTATTGAGTTGAGGAGGTATATCAGGAAATGCAAGTATTACATCTACAATGAAATATTTTCCCAATTATAGGACACATAAACCAAATTTATTCCTGAAAAATGTGACATATTCTACACATCTTGCCATTAATGACTTGGCAGGTAGGTGAAACAGTATAGCAACTAAAATTGCCAGAAGAAAATAAATTAGGAAATATTGCTAATACCAGAAAGAACAAAACAGCAAGGCAGAAGACAAATAGCTCAGAGGTAAGAAGAAAATACTGAAAAATCCTGAAAGGAAGTTTAAACTACCTTTCAGAACTCCAATTTTTTTATGGCCAAATCATGGCAAAACTGTTGCTGAGAAAGCTAAGAAGGTGAGTAGCATATATTAAAGATGCTTCCTCGTCGATCCTTCTGTCATCCTTTGCCCTTACTCTGCTATTCAAAATCCCTCACATCTGCCACAATCCCTGTATTTCAGACCTCACCCTCATATTCTGTGCCAGTTGATATGCCCTGGCCTTGCTCTGCCAGTCTACACCAGAAGAGTGAAATGCAAGTTAGAAGAAGGTAGAGGGTATAACAATATTTCTTTATTCTTGTCATTGATTGACATGATCTCAGTCAAATTACATTCTATGGATTTCTTCACCTTTGTAACAGGACAACAAGAAGTCTTTCAGAGAGTGTTTTGAGAATTAATTGCCACATGTAAAAGACTTAAATCTAGTGTTAGCAGTACCATAGAAACCCAGGGAACTGTAACATTTTGCCCAGTCAGTACATGCAACTCTGCTTTCAGCAAGGGGATTCTTGTTTGGATTTAGCTGCCTGTTCAACCATTGTCACTAACATGCACTATTCAAGTCTCCTTATTTATTCATCAATGTTCAGGGAGAAGACTAAAATCAGCAAACTTAGAACATGACCTTTTCGTTTCAGTTCATATAAATAATGTCATGAGATCATATTTCTGTTCTCCCTGATGTGAATTGCTTCATGAACTGGACAAAAATAGAAGCTTTCAGAACTTTTGTAGTCACAAATACAGCATCTCCCCTAAGTGGCTGAGCAGCAAAATGGGCAATTCAACCTCTGAATAGTGAGAATGCTAGAAAATAGGAATCTGACCTATTTACTCAATGAAAAGGATATTAGTAGTACTTGTAATCCTCATTGATACTGACAGGAAATGTAAGATTTCTTTTTTACTTCCTCCACATCTTCAAGAAAAGGAGAAAAACATCATTTTACCCTAGTACTGAAGTGAGCCCCTCCTGCCTAGAGCTTTGATTTTACCCAGACAGATTAAAATACTTTAGGGATATTTATGCAAGAATTATCTCTGCTTCACAGATGGAGTATGTGAAACAGATTCTGGTGGCTTGTTTAGCAGCTTTACATCAAAGAAATGTCGGAACTCTAATTCTGGCTCTAATTCCGGTATAATTCTCTGCTCCATGATCTTGGCAAAGTTGGATCTAACTTTGAAGCTGGTCCTGCACTGAATAGGAGGTTGGACAAAACGACCTCCAGACATCTCTTCCAATCCAGTAGTGTTCCATGATTCTTGTTTCCTTTGCATCTCTCAGCTTTCCAGCCTGAACGTACAAACCACTATGCAGACTTCAAGCCCCAGATACAACATATTGGTAGGCTCTGCACATAGTCAGTGCTTAATCAGGAACCTAGTAGGACACAGAATTTTAAATAGCAAAATCTACTCCTTAGAATTTGAGCATTGTAGTATCTGTGGAATGACAACTGAATATCATTACAAGGTTTAATCAAGTGCTAGCACACAGCCCATCATCATTGTCCACAGCACAGAACACCCAGCTGCTCTCAGTTAAAATAAAGCACTCCTTGACTCCAACGAAGGTAAATAAGGGTATCTCATTTGTAAAGAACAAGATACGTACAGCAACAAATATCACAACTCTAGTTTTAAAATACCAGTTTCATAACAGAATTCTGAACTTCTCCACTAGTACTGCAAGGAGGAGATCAGATCTCTCTCGTGCTGCAGTTTTGTTTGAATTCTGTCAAAATGGTTTGGTTTCTCTACTCTGGGAAAACAACTTGAGAGCATAGAAAATATTAGCTGAGAATTAGGATAGAATGGATATATTTTAAAGCAAAGAGGTAGGGATCTTGACTGAAAGGGCTTAAAAAAGCACTTGATAGCTTGTTAGGTGACCAGCAGCATTATAAAAATTAAAAAATAAAGTTACTTTTAATTCAACTAACACTTTGCAATGGCTGGCTGATACCAGTGATAATTTTTGATATCACATTGCTCTAAGTAGTTTTTACTCCAGCTCTGTAAAATTACAACTTTTTTCTTCTTTAAAATAGACTCTGAGAAGTCACCTTGCAAGTATTCTGATTTTTGTTGATGTAGCTGTGTTTTCATAATTATCTCATTTGCCTTTTAGCAAGGACAACACATCTTCTGATTTGTCTAATGCCAGGGGTTTTGCTGACCATGTTCTAGCATCAACATTCTTGTTTTGTTGCTGCTTTCTTGGCAACATTTGTAAGTGATTCTTAAAACCTTGCAACTACAACCTTTTAAAGTTATTCTAATTATTTTATTTTCAGATTTCTTCCAAACTGATTTTTAGAAAAGTTAGTGTAAATTGTCATTTTTGCATGTCAACTACAGCACTGTTACCTAAGAACCAGACAGTGATGTCTTCAATTCTTTTGGTTCTTTGCTTATTTTTAACCTTCTGTTTTAGTACTGCTTGTTTCTTCCAGATTTGTTTTCTCTTAGAGGTTCAACAAACTATTTAACCACAGCACTAAACCACAAAACACACTTTTGATGAGATGAAAGAGTAGTTTGGAATCTGTGACGTATTTTCCGATTTACAGCTAAAAATCAATTACAGTTTATCATGCCTTTAATGTACGATCTTCTGAACTTGGGTGCCCTTGATTAAGCATTTACCATCACCTACAGTCTTCCCTTTCACGAAAAGCTCTTCCCCCTTAACAATCAAGAAAAGCAAATCTGTAAAACAACTCAAATTTCACAGTTCAGACTGTGCTGTAGCTGATTAATTCCCCAGAAAACAATACCACAGTTATTACCTCAAGTAGGGAACAGAGGGAGCTGAAGAGCTGACAGGAGAAGTAACCTTGTTCTGAGATGAAGGCAGGTGGGGAGGTAGCAGCTTTAGGTATCAGAGGTAAAACTGACAGAACCCGTCAGAGCCTTTGTTGTTTTGTTGGGTTTTTTTTTTTAATTAAAAAACCAAACACAAGCTCTCTTCCCTCTGAGAAAAGGCTCACACAAGGATGTTTCTCCAGCAATACGCCTCTGGCCCAGTAGCAGAAGTAGCTACCTTGTGTCACAGCCTCTAGGGCCTTATTCAAAAGAATATTAACATCCCTTGTGCATTATTTGGTGGAGGGTTTTTTTAATACTTATTTTCCCTCTGTTTTCCATCAGAGAAACAGCAGCCTAAGGATCAATAGCCTCCAGGGGTGAGTCTGCCTGTTTGCTAGCTTCAGCTGTCAGAGAAGGGTCGGAAGATTTGGAATTTTTTTCTTTAAACTGGACTTCAGAACTGCTTTTTTTACCCTTCCAAAGAACAGCTTTCAATTCTTTTATTCTTTAAGTTTCACACACATGGGTAAATTAACTGGAAAAAGTATTGTGGAAACAAGTTGTCTGTAGTAGCCATGAAATCTCACTCTGTGGATACTCATAGGCAAATGAGGGCCTCCTTCCCTGAACCAGTTGCTCTGTAAGGGCTGGACAGAGAGAATGGATAGGACATACCCAGAATATCCACTGCAGTCGTTCAGTGCTGGGCTGATTGGACTGACTGGAATCAGCTAGTCTGCAAGCTTTCCCTTCAAGAACTGTGACCAAAACTGAACACAGTGACACACGCTAGGTTGGGGTTTGGTGTGGGTTCTTCTATTTTGGTTTGGGGGTTGGGTTTTGCTTTGTGGGTTTTTCTGGTTGTGTTTGGGTTGTTTCCTTGTCTGGTTGGTTTTGGTTTGGTTGGAGTTTTGGTGGTGATGATGATGATGAGGGTTTTTTCCAAAAAGAGAGTCACTTAGAGAGTCAAAAAGAGAGTCAATTAGAAACAGCAGACACAAACCATGACTAAGGCAAAGCTGTTTTCAATCACTGAAAGATCTACACTCATCTTTTTTACTTGCAGCCTTACTTCATCCCAGATATTTCATATTCTCGGGGCTAGGATTTATTCTGATACTACTTCTGCCTTATACTTGCTGTGATACAATTTCTAAATAAGGACCAACTCGCCTGTTATATTTTCCTGTTTGTCTGCTGCCACTGTAAATAGTTCACACTAAGTAAAAGTGCAAAGATGAAAGGGGTCTAGGAAAAAGGAAGTAGGAATTCTAGGTCTACAAGTCTCACCACAATACTGCTGTACTAATTCAGTTTTTTAAAGTAAAGATAAGATGGCCTTTCTTCTCCCCTTCTTCTTTCTGGCCTGCTTTAAAGGTAAACACTTTGAGTACTAAACATAACGTTTATACATACTTATATATATATAAATATAAAAAATATAAATATAATCTTTTTTTTTTCAGTCAAGTTGAAGATGTCCCTGCTCATTGCAGACGGAGTTGGACTGGATGACCTTTAAAGATCCCTTCTAACCTAAACTGTTCTATAATTTTATATGTTTGCATATCACTTCTTACAACTCTTGACTCTCAGATAGAGCCAGCATACTTGTGCAACAGCAAAAAGGCAACAATAAGTCACGTGGCACCTTCCAGAAGTTATTTTTCTGAATTGCACAAAGAGGTGGGTCTAGATTAATCAAGTTTAATGATCTGTGGTGATATCTCTTATCATCAAGTAGCTTTTCCCCAAACCTTTTTTTTGACAGAGATGTACACCCCCCCCCCAAAAAAAAAAATCTTATTTATTTTCAGTACATAACAGCACCTAGACTGACATATGGCCAGCTAGATGCAATTTGGGAGCTAGAAAATTCTATATTTATGCATAATCTCTTCTTGCAACCCTTCCTAGCTCTCAGTTAGGAAGTGTCCAATAATTTGCTGTGAAACAGCCTAATCCACAACAGAACTGCAGATCAGAAGGACAGCAATAGGTCTCACAGTACTCCTCAGTAACAGAGATACAAAGATACAACAGTCAAGCAGTCTATTCTAAAAGGAATCTTTAAGACAATAGGGGGGTTTTGTTTGTATGTTCTGTTTTACTGTTGTGGTTGGTTGTTGGTTTGTTTCCTAATAGACAAAGAATTGTACTCCAGAAAATGTGATTTAAGTTTCCCCTTTTTTACTGTTAAATGCCATAGATAAAAATCCTTAAATTAAGAAAAGCAATGAAAAAGATAGAAACGAATAGACAATGTAATAGGATACAAACACACACAATTAGCAAAAAAAAACTCAAAATGCATTCGGAAATGTGGAAATTCTTTCCACATTTACTCATTGCTTATAAGAATACCAAAATTTTCCTCCTGCAAATATTAACCAACTAAGGTATAAAACTTGTATTTCTAAAACAAGTAAACAAAAATTCTCCACATCCTCGAATTATCCACAAGATGGCAGAATAACCTGACCAAACTGAATATCAGCACAACCGGTCTTTCCCTAACTACAAACACGACTCTCCGAAGATGGTATTTACTCACATCCGGACAAAACCCTCATCATTCAGCAACGGGCTGAGCAGTATTTACCAAGCTGTAATAATCAGTTTTACAGGCCACCAACTGACAGGCAGATTGAAGAAGGTCATTTGGGGTTGACTCTTCTGTGAATGTACTGGCCTACAAATCTCCTAGAAAAAAATATTATAGGTTCATCTCTGGTGCAAGGGCTGCTGAGTTGGTTGGGTTATCCCCTACAGCCAGCTGGATATTTACCCAAGACCCACTAAATAGCTTAAATCAAACTGGTGACCATGCTGTGTATTCCTATGCAGCAAAATAAAGGCATGACTGTGCACGTGATATGTGTGTGCTAGTTTGATAGAACTATTGCAGTGAACAATAGTTGTGAATACAAAACAGCATGTGCTGTCAGCTATAGCATGAACTCCTCACACCCTCTCAGTTTTCGCTCACCTTGCTTCTGCTGCTCTTGCTCTTGCTATCAAGATTAAATATATACAGGATACCCTCAAGAGGGTATATTTTCATTTAGCTGCACATATTTTCACTGTCCAGATTAAATCATGTGTTTAGACAAAGGAGCAAGACACGGAGAGTATTTCTGCCATTGTGAAATTATCACCACTCTGCTTCACTTTCATTACCCACCTATGTATCTTCAACCTAATGCAAAGTCGGTGCCACCTTTTTTTCCCCAAATATAAAAGTCTTTCAGGGAGAGGGAGGATAAAATAAATCCAGTATCAGACAAGTAACAGAACAAGGAAGATGAAGATTTCTGACTTTTTAGCTGCAAAAGTTTTCACATAAGAAATACTTTATGAACTAAATATTCTCCTTCTTTAATCCACGGCATTCCTTGCAAGAGATGTTCCCAGGCCAAAGCACACTGACCTAAAATTTCAGAGGTTACTAAGTCTCTGAGAATTTCGTGCTTTACACTGAAGGAGCAGCAGAGTGGCAAAAGTTCCACCAAATTCAGAGTAAAGTTCTTTTGTTGCCATTTAGAATAAAAGTGTCGGGGGGAAACACAAGTGTCCATTTAAAAAAATTAAATTTAAAAAAATCAAACTAGAGGTATTTTCATAGTATAACAGCAGACTCTTATGACTAATTTGCCAGTAAAGGATCAGACAAGAGAACAGATGGAATATCTGTGGAAATATGGAGCTCTGCACATCAATCAAGTATATACCATCCCAGCTGGTGTAAAGCCAGCTCGTATTGGACCATAAGCCTGTATATAAATGGCTGAAACACTGAAATAGGACAGTTACTGCACTTGGATTTGAACTCTGAATGAACTAGCATGCTTATGCTCCTTTTTGCCCCTGCATGTCTTGCTAAATTTGAATCCCTCTTATATAAGAATAGTAGTGCAACCTAGCACAATTTAAACTACTTTGACATATGTCCTTGTTAAGCAGATTAATAGCCTAATTCCCTGTTATCTGCTCTGGCTAACTACTAGTTTCCAGGTGTTACAGTTTTCTGCTCTGTAAAGTAGAACACACGCCGAAACTGTATGTATGTGTTTATATATATCTACATAAAACTTTCCTCCTTTTAGAAAGACCTGTAAGAGCTATTATATTTCCTAAGAGCTCTCTGCTAGAAAAGAGTAGAAGTTCCTAGAAAGATTTTTTTTTCCACAGATTTTTTTCACCCTTAAAATTCACCACTGACTTGTCCACAATAGCCTAGGTGTAGGGACAAAGACATAGAACACCTGTGTGTAAGTAACTGAGTAGCAGCGAATGACTGACTCCAGTCATTTAGAGGTTTTTTTTCTGTGTATGGCAGGAGAAGAATTTAGGACTAAGAAATGCTCTAATTTTGGAAAAAAAAATAAAGAATAAAAAAATCAAACGTTTAATGATAAGGAAAAAACCCTTCCCCAGGACACTTCACTGCAACTCTTGTGTTTGTCAGTAGTATTTTGGTTCCTGTTCTGCAAACACACGGGTCAGGTTTTAAGCCAATGAATTACCATTTGCAGGCACAACCACTCAAGATAAGAACTCGGGACTGTAACCTCTGTGGGTTAAAGGACCAAAAGTCCTTTAAGCATATATGTGGCACTTGGTCTATTGTCTTTATGGTAAGAAACAAGGAAAAGGTAAAACTGAGTACTTGGAGAGTGGTTTGCTTCTCCTTACTTCTACGGAACCAAAGGGTTATATTACATTTAAAATCTCCCCCCTCTAAGATTTGAGGAAGTTCATCATGAAAATGGGATTCAGACTCCTTACGTTCTCTGAGAAGGCTTGGTTTCTAATTAAAGCCTAGCATCTGACTTTCCTACAAGAAAAATAATAAAAAAAAAAGAAGTATCAAACTTTTGTTCCAAACTCGGGCTCAGCAAATATATTGAAAACTCTGAAACACCCCAGGGTTACTTTGTGCCTACAGCCATAGTTGTTCTTTTGTCAGCAGTTAGCTTCTGTGCCCCTTCATCTCCTCAGCCTCTCAGCTAGATGTATAACTAAGAATTATTCCAAATTGAGTCACAACTGACCTTGAAATTATTTTGCTTAAGGTTCTGCCTTCTCAAGAATAATACTTGGCTGCACTTGATAATCTCTATGCAAATACTTTAATTCTATCTTATTTCCAGCTCTTTACAAAGCAGTACAGACCACTACCCCATCTGGAAGAGACAGAGAGGGTAATCAGGCACTGGAATGGGCTGCCCAGGGAAGTGGTGGATTCTCCATCCCTGGAGGTTTTCAAGATGAGGCTGGACGTGGCACTTTGTGCCATGGTCTGGTAACCGCGGTGGTGTTGGATCAAGGGTTGGACTTGATGATCTCAGAGGTCCTTTCCAACCCGTCTGATTCACTTTCTAGTCCATACACACTATCCCAACCTGAGAAACTCACCAGATTCCCTCCACTTACTTCTCATGGATTCTTTATTTATTGACAAATCAGATTCTTTTCCTCTTTCCAGACCCGTCGGGATAAGTGGCCCTAACGGAAACAGTAAAATAAGAAATCATAAGTAGCAATATTCTCAATCTAAGTCATCTGTAGAAAAGTAATGTGATATTCACAACATTACTGCCAACAATTAAGCTCCAAAGCTGCACTTCATTACTTTATTAAGGCCAAAAGTTCAATCTGGCAAAGTTCCAACATGACTTCGACCGTGCTGGCTGTAGTAGTTGAGGGACATCATTCTGCTGCTAATGTAAATGGTTTTGCTGGCAGCAAGCAGTCAGATGTATAGATTTCTTGTCAAAGATACAAGGAGTAGCAAAACATGCAAACTAAAGTATTACTGCTAGAGAGAGAACATGAGAAGATTAAAGATTTTCACAAAACTTTCTTCTGGTTTCCTTTTAAAAATAAAAGCAACATTCTCATCAAATGAAAGCCAAGTGACTGCTTTCTCTTTCCCATAGAGGAGCTGACCCTATTGACTGAACTTCATCTTGTACTGTGCCGAGCAACAGACAAAATAACTTTGCTAAAGTTAGCTAAAACCTTTGCTTTTAATTTGGAACAAAACAGCAGCACGCCATTCTCCCGTAAGTCTGACAACACACACACACAGATATTCACACCATTATTACTAAAACAGCCATACAAACCTAGAAGGCCAGGATTGGGTTTGACCTCTCAGCTCCAAAACAACACTTACCTTTAGATGCAAGAATGCTCTAAAAAAAGCTACTAGAGTGCTAAGTCTCTAGTGATGTGCAGAGAACATATATTAGCACAAAAAGAGCGAAAGCACCCTCAGTCTTCCTCAGTAGCTGGCTAGGTGACAGATCTTTAAATACTGCTATAAAATTCTCACTGGCAATTTCTGCAAGCCTTCTTGATCATCTTCATCACTGTATTTGATGCATTTGATACAGCACAAAATAAGGCTCTGACACTTTATGAAGTCTATTACTGGGAATATCACCATGGTCCAGGACTTCCACAGCCAAGTAGCCAAAAGGGTAAGGGCCACACACGGGCTTTGAAAGCAAGACGTGCATTCACAGACATGACCATGCTCACCACAGACATATCAACATAGCCCAGCAATAATGGCTTGCTTACTTTTTTATAATTAAAATTTATTACTTTTTAAAAGAATACAGGTTACATTCAGCAACTGCTTATTCAGAAGGAGTCTCCCTGCACCATCTTTTATTTAAATACTGTCTTCAGTTAAAGAAGAAGGTATAAGGCTACATTTGTTTTTCTTCCAGCTGAGCCAAAACTTCAGATCAACAGTTCATTCCCCCATTTCTTCTCTTTTGTTGTTTTTAAGCGGTGAGTGTCTAGTCCACCTTGAAGTAGAAATTAATCCTTAAATACATGACTTTACTTCTATATGTCATTCCACTTGTCCAATCTTCAAGGTATTTCTGTAAAGCATCACCATTCTCTGCTGCATTCATTATGCTTTTCAAAATCCTCAAGGAAGTTACAAGATTCATCCAGAAGGTAAACCTAAGAAATAAAATTCCTATTTCTTCTAGGTATTAAAATTCACAGATTCAATGTAAAGTCGGATGGTATTTTACACATAATATTTTCTTCTAGGCAGTTTCTTGTTATGCCTCTACCTCCCATAAGCAACAATCACCTATTTTACTCTCAGTATTACAAGGCTAGCAAAGCTACTACTTTCTTCTTGCTAGTATGCCACTCTGATCTCAACTTTGATTAACAGAATTAATTACTTAAGTAATTTTCCTTAGAGCAAAATTGTTTTTAAATGGAACTAAATACATTGTTACCCTTTTGAATGTGAAAGTGATTTGTGGGCTTAAAAGTTTATCCTTCTTATAACAGCTTATAACTACTGTGATGCAATATGGTACCTCACCTTTTCTTGAATCTTGGTGATATTACCAAAAGATGT
Organism: Oxyruncus cristatus; assembly: GCA_013399855.1. NCBI lineage: Eukaryota > Metazoa > Chordata > Aves > Passeriformes > Cotingidae > Oxyruncus > Oxyruncus cristatus. Next base: position 1,240,291 of record VXAY01002314.1, read on the forward strand.
AATTTGTACACCCTCCCTTTTTTTGCAAAAAGTCATTCCTTGGATGAAAATGCCCCTGAAGCCAGCAAGGTCAATTGTGACAGTGGCAGAAAGCAAGATGGAGGGTTATCACTCATTTTATTCTCTGCAGTTGCTCTTTTGCATGCTTCTCCGTAGGCCTAAAAAGTGGCACATAGCTACGCTGTACGATGCCTTGTTCCCAAAGCAAGCCAAATATGCTATCCTAACTTCCTGCCCTAGCCCATTTTTGGAGGTGAGAGTTATTAGTCAACCAAGAACATTTCCCAGACCAAATCTGCACAGATATTTGCACCAGCACAAAAAAGGGCAGCAGCCCTACGTGGGTGAGAAAAAACATGGAGGAATAGGAATGTCGATAACAGAATTCTATGTAGGCTTTGTTTTCATAACCATCATATTATAAAATTCTTTTTTTCAGAAATTACTTGAGCAGTTCATTTGTTTCAAAATATGTTACATTGCTGTTTTCATCTCTAGTTTCCATATTTTGTAAGGTATGTAGCAGCAGTGAACGTTAAACACCTTTGCTGAAGTAGCTGCCTCAGAAAGCACATTAAGTTTTCATTTTTTAATTATACTGGTAATTCATTATAAAAAAATAACTGTTGGTAGTGATCTTTGAAAAACTTACTGGCATTTTCTATTCATAAGTTATTTAACATGGGAAATAACATAATTCTTCAGGGTTTTTTTTAAGATCCTACATTCCTACATTCCTATTTTTAATACTGTATTACTTCTAAGTAAGACAACAAATTAAATGATCTATTTAGCCCTGGATCACAGATTGTTCAATCAGACTTACAGCAACTATCCAGACAGCCAGTTCTATCGGAAATATAGAATTGTGATGTCTTGTATTGAAAGAGCAACAGATGGAATTAAAATTATTAATGATAATACAAAAATGATGATGGGGTACCAGCAAAAAAGTTTAAAAACCCAAATGACTTCTTTTTTAAATGATCTAGAAAAAAAAATAGATGAGTAAAAGAGGCATTTCTCTTTTTTTTGTAAATAATGCCTTTTTCGTCTTCAAATTATCTATTTGTTTAATCTGTTTTTATTCAGCTACAGTGGTATTGGATAGTCGGAATTTGCCACATGCAAAGCCTAAATGAATCACACAAGTCAACGTAGCCATCTTGAATTGTTGGCAACAAAGCAAAATTCATAACTAGCTTGCAATGTAGATTCATTAGCAAAGACATGCAATTTGTAGGCCCTCTAATGCCTCTTTTTTAGGTTTTCAGCTGTGTATCCTTTAAGATTTGATTTGGAAACTTCTGTTTCACTTTCTGCAACATCTGGAGAATTTGGTGAGAAAGGAACATGAAGACCTTTACATAATCCACCAGTAGAGGCATTTGGGAGTTGGACATTTATTTATATCATAGACACTCATACTCAATTTATTTAATGTGGACATTTCGGATATGAGTGGATGAGGATCATTCCCTCATGTCACTGGACAATCAATTATAATTAGGAACTGATTTTTACTGGAGTTCAAAAAGACTAATCCATGTCCCAAAGTGCCACATCTAGACATCTTTTAAATACCTCCAGTAATGGTGATTCCAGGCAGCCTGTTGAACAGGCAGCCTGTTCCAATGCTTGACCACCCCTTCAGTGAGGAATTTTTTGTTAATATCCAACCTAATATCCTTTCCTGGTGCAACTGCAACTTGAGGCCATTTCCTCTTGTCCTATCACATGGGAAGAAGAGACTGAACCCCACCTTGCTGCAACCTCCTTTCAGGTAGTTGTAGAGGGCAATAAAGTCCCCCCTGAGCCTCCTTTTCTTCAGGCTAAACAACCCCAGCTCCCTCAGCTACTTCTCATCAGTCCCTTCCCCAGCTCTGTTGCCCTTCTCTGGACATGCTCCAGGACCTCAGTGTCCTTCTGGTAGTGAGGGGCCCAAACTGAACACAGTATTTGAGGTGTGGTCTCACCATTGCCAAGTACAGGGTGGCAATCAATGCCTTGGTCCTGCTGGCCGTATTATTTCCGATATAAGCCAGGATGCCATTGGCCTTCCGGGCCACCTGGGCACAACTGCTGCCTCACTGAGGACTGAAGATCCTTCTTATGACACCTATGCTGATGTATTTCTCTGCTACTTGGTCGAGTTGCTTACACTTTTGTTTTCTCATTTTATGAATCTATAAAGTAGGGCACAGCATCTCACAGGGATGATGTGAGATTTTAATGTATGAATACTTTCAAAGCATTTTAACATTTGCAATTGAAAACAAATCATTGCAAACAAACATTTAATTGTTTAAATACTCAAATTAGGTGTCTTTAGTGTGGCAAGTAAATATTTGGTTATTCAAATAATGTTTTTCATATACTATATCTTGACTCAACATACCCCAAGTTAATGGTGGGTTTTTTATTTCTTTAGCAACATTAGGCATTACAATTTTCAAGGTGAAATCAATGTGCTAAATGCAAAGGTCAGATATATAATTGCTTTTCTAAAACCATCCAGTGTAATCTCTGATTCTAAACTGAATTTCACCTATCAATCCTATTAAATGTGCTAAGTGACTTGAATTTCACTGATTACAACCAGGAAGGTAGGGAGTTCAGATAACAGAAGAAGAAAAGACATTTCATGTGATGGCAAAGTTTTCTTCATTTCCTTTTAGAAATTTCTTACACGTCTTGCTTGTTTCAAAGCAAAGAATCAACCAACCAACCAAACCACATAGGAGGCCCTCTAGATGCAGGAAGAGATTTAAACAAAGAATTCATTATGCTTACCACAATAAAGCAGAAAAAAAAAACAAAGACAGGTGGGGGAACTGATTAATTAGATGGACATGAAAACTGGAAGCTCTATTCTTTTCAAATAGGAAATGTACATTTATAGAATAAGAATATCACAAGAATGAATGATAATCACATTTTTATGGTGTCTGGAGATTTATGTTAATAAGCAAGGTATCATTTATACATGTAATGTAATACAAAGTAATGTATACATTCCTTGCTGTTAAGTGAACTACTAATTTGTCAACGTTCTTTTGGAAGAAGATAATGCGATTGCATAGCTCAGTTCCATACAGAACTGTATATTAATCACATTAAATTTCTAATGTGTAACAACAAATGTCATCCAGCTGCATATGGGGTTGTTTTGGGGTTTTATTCCTCATCTTTGAAAGTCTTTTAAATCCTCTCTGTTTGACTAGAGACAACTCCCTACAGGAAATAAGGCTGCAAGGAAAAGGCAAAGCATACACACAAATGGAAGCACTGTGAACCATTCTTAATGGGGGCTTGCAGAGCTTATTAAAAACACACATATCTAAGGAGAACCAAAAAAGGAAGAGCACAAGTTGTAGGGCCATGTTTGAGGTGTCACCAGGAATTTCCTTGGCAGTTACACTTGCAGGTCTAATTGTAACCTCTCTGTAAACAGCCTCTTAATATAGAAGTAGTTTAGTTTTACAGGCCAGAAATCAATTTCATAGAATCACAGAATCAGACGGGTTGGAAAGGACCTCTGAGATCATCAAGTCCAACCCTTGATCCAACCCCACCGCGGTTACCAGACCATGGCACTCAGTGCCACGTCCAGCCTCGTCTTGAAAACCTCCAGGGATGGGGAATCCACCACTTCCCTGAGCAGCCCATTCCAATGGCTGATTACTCTCTCTGTAAAGAATTTCTTTCTAATATCTAACCTAAACCTCCCCTGGCACAGCTTAAGGCCGAGCCCTCTTGTCTTCCTGCTGGTTCCTGGGAGAAGAGACCAACCCCCACCTGGCTACACCCTCCTCTCAGGGAGTTGTAGAGAGCGATGAGGTCTCCTCTGAGCCTTCTCTTCTCCAGGCTGAACAACCCCAGCTCCCTCAGCCTCTCCTCATGGGGCTTGTGCTCAAGTCCCTTCACCAGCCTGGTTGCTCTTCTCTGGACCTGCTCCAGCACCTCAATATCCTTCCTGATTTCATGTTTATATGCTCCATAAAAAACAGTTGCTGTGGAGACTTTGAAAACTCTCTGTAGTGGGAATTCCCTTTGATGAGAAGAGAGAATTTTCCTTGTAAAAGCTGAAGAATTCCCTTTTAGTTTTACTTTACCAGAGGCTGTGTAAAATTTCATTCCTTCTATCCCATCTCCAGCCAGAGAGTTCAGAAGTCAGAAGTCAAGTTCTGCACATGACATACCCTACCATCCAGCAAAACAACTTGAAACCAATGAAACATTTACCCTGGCACTGAATTCTCCAACCTAAATGCAGTGATAGACACAGTTAGTATATTAAATTCAGACATATATATATATTTATTTTACACTTTAGGCAGCAGGAGTCCTCCTTCACTCAGTTCCTTTTGTTGATTTTACCACTGCAAGAGATAATCCAGCACCACAATGTATCACTTCTTTTTGCTTATGAATGTTTCCAAGCATCACAGAAGTTGGCACTTCAATAAAAAGTGAAATTCACTGATGTTTTCCATGTATTGTATTTAGGAATATTGTAGTTAGTTGTTCAATCTACTTTGTAAGAAGCCCAGTAATAACAGTGAGACAGTGCTTGATTTTATTGGTATTTCAAAACGTAAAAAGTGAAAAATATTAAATTCCTCAGAAGTGTGGTAAAGAATATCGGACAAAAGAGCAGAAACTGTGACCACCTGTAATGGCATAACACAACTGGAACCTCCCAATGCAAGAGACCTAAAAAAACGAAAACCTGTATGTAGTTGTAAATGCCTTCTATGTTTTTTTTACATAATCATTATGCCAAGAAAATATATGCTGTAATAGCTGAATATAAGTTAAAAAAAAAAAAAGATTGCATCCATTTCAATGCATTTGTTAGCCATTTCTACCAAAAGTGAATTTGACTTGAGCAACCGAGGGGGCACTGAGAAGATCCCTGGCTAAGTCATGAACTGTGGGCTGCAGTACATTTGGGAGGTTTAGACTGTATGGAGGGGGTTATTTGGTTACTCAGAAAGCTTCAGTGGCATTCACAAACGCAAAAGGAAAATCATAGAAAGATAGAGTCACATAATGGTTTGGGTTGGAACAGACCTTAAAGATCACCTAGTTCCAACTCCTCTGTCACGGGCAGGGGCACCTTCCACCGGACCACGTGGCCCAAAGCTCCATCCAGCCTGGCCTGGAATACTTCCAGGAGTGGAGCAGCCACAACTTCTCTGGGCTATCTGTTCCAGGGCCTCACCACCCTCACAGTAAATTTCATCCTAATACTTAACCTACACCTAGTATCTTTCGGTTTGAAGCCATTATCCCGTGACCTATCATTGTATGCCCTTGTGAAACATTTACTGTGCTCGACAAATGACAGGGATGCGTAATTTTGGTCCCGGGGGATGTATTTTTAGGCAGAAGGCCATACAGAAAGAGCCCTAGGGGCATTTTTACCGTTTTAACCTAGTGCCTGAGCCCAAGCGAAGCCGAGAGCGAGCTGGCAGGCAGCTCCGCCGGCGCGCCTGACAGGGCGGGGGATCCATGGACCGCTCCCGCCAGAGCCGCCGCGACAAGGGCAGCGCTGCCCCTGCGGGAAAGCTGCTCCTCCAAATCCGCTCT
>VXAY01002314.1:1246688-1289826 GCA_013399855.1 Oxyruncus cristatus
GCTCACCCGCAGCCCTCCCGGCGAGCGGGGCCGGGCGCGATGCTGAATTAGGCGGCCGGAGCCCTTGCGAGCGCGGGGGCCAGGCGTAGCAGCCCGTAGTGGAGATCCGGGAGGGGCGGGCAGGCAGGCAGCTCCCTCCCCATGGCGAGCAACCGGAGCATCGAGCTGGAGCACTTCGAGGAGCGGGACAAGCGGCAGCAGCGCTCCGGGCCGCGGCGCGGCGGCTCCGGGTCCGGCGGCGGCGCGGGGCCGAGGGGCAATGGGCTGGTGCCCAGCCCGGCGCACAGCGCACACTGCAGCCTCTACCGGACCCGCACCCTGCAGGCGCTCAGCTCGGAGAAGAAGGCGCGCAAAGCCCGCTTCTACCGAAACGGGGACAGGTACTTCAAGGGCTTGGTGTACGCCATCTCCCCCGACCGCTTCCGCTCCTTCGACGCCCTCCTGGTGGAGCTCACCCGTTCCCTGTCGGACAACGTGAATCTGCCCCAAGGCGTCCGCACCATCTACACCATCGATGGCAGCAAGAAGCTCACCAGCCTGGACGAGCTGGTGGAAGGTGAGGGGGGCATGGCAAAGTTCGGCAAGAGGCGGCCGTGGGACGTGGTGGTGGGGTGCAGGCGCTCCCTGGGATGAGCTTTCCTCTCGCTGCCTGGATCAAAGCTGAGATGGTGCCTTGCTGAAAATTGGCAGCCCCAGAGCCCTTGTGGGCAAATGGCATGGGTTGCCCACTGCTGTGAGGGGCAATAAGCCTCGTTTTCCCAGTGTGGACCATCCACTTCCCAGTGACGCCGAGGAGTGCTGTCTGCATGTGCGGGAGTTGACTCCAGCGGTAGTTAAGCAGCAGGTGCCCTTTTCATCTGCAAGAATTGTAGTAAAGTTCTTGGCTACCTTCCATTTGTAAGAGAGGGGCATCCTGTAGTTTAATTCTCTTAAGTGTCATTGTTGACTCACAGTGGCCTAAGCCTTCAGAGAGAAAGCCCCGTGCTGTGAAAAAGGTATTTACACCATACCACATATTAAAACTAACAGGTGTAAAGTCCTCTTTTCAAATGTGATCAGAGTCCATGTTAATAGAGGGAATTACCTACCTTGTCTGACTTTCAAAAGCATGTTATAGAGTTCAGTGTGTTTCAGAATCGTTCCTAAGTAGCTGTTGATAATGGGACTTAGCTGCTAAGGTTATGTAGACCTTGCAAATCTGATCAGAGCAGCACTTGACTGTCTCAAAATGGGGCCAGAAGTACTGTTTTCAGAATGAAACGTATGCCCCTTGTTTGTAAGGAATGATAATTCTTGTAATGAGGAGCAGAATTCCCCAGTGTTTTCACTTGAGTTCTTAAAATACAGTTTTAAGCTCAGCATTACATGCTTTTGAAATGCATTGGTTGGGTTGTGAGGTTCACAATCAGTTTGCACTTGATGGTTGTTCTCAGGTATTTAATACATCAGCCACTGCAGTCTTTGACCCAGTGACTCTGTACACCAGGTGCAGCTGATCTGCCTTATTGAAGAAGTAAGATCTGTAGGCATTCTCATGCATCCTGCTTATTGGGCTTTCAGCTGTGTATCCTTTAAGCTTTGATTTGGAAACTTCCCTTTTCAAAGCAATGCTGAATCACACCTGGAGAATTTGATAGGAAAGGGAACCTGAAGACCTTTTTATGATGCACCAGCAAAGGCACTGGGAGATAGGGACCAGCCACTCCACAACATGGAAAAGAAAGGGAGAGCTTAAGCACTGCTGCATCAAGTGGGTTTCCCTCAAAAAGGATGCACATGAAAGCGCATTTCATAATAGTAACAGTGCCTGAGGACTTTCCCCATTATCTGATCTACCATAAGGCTGTTCCATAGTGAAAACAGAGGAAATGTGAAATGATTGCATAGTGAAATGCTGACCCTGTGGTGATAACAGAAATGAAATAATGTCTTTTTTCATGATTTGGTTGTTAATTTAGACATACCAAGCAAAAAATATGAGGTGCTGAAGTGGTGATGGTAATGAAAGGAAATGAAATGGAAATTGAATAAACTAGTGACAACTTGGGGTGACTTTTGAAATGTTGCAACAGAAATGATACCAAGCTTTTTATGACAACATTATTTGCTGGTCAACGGTATAAATACAGTGTATGCTCTCACAACACCAAGTAATAATTGAAAGCAAAACTTACTTGTTTTCTTGTCAAATATTTATTGAAAGCATAACCTTTGTCATGTCTCTTCACTGGAAGAATAAAGAAAAATAAATGTCACAATCAAAATGCCACTTCCATGCTTTCTCAATGAAATAAAAATGAGAAAAAAGAGTCCCAATTACTTAGCCATCTATCCATGACCCATACAACTTTCAGGAATCCTAAGAAAATCCTATAGCATCATAATTGGATTACTGTGTTCTCCTGTTAGGCTGCTAAAAAATTCACCAGTGTAAGTCTAATGACCACACAGAGAAAGGAAAGTATATGCAGAAAGGAAAGCAAACAAGTAGTGATTCCATCATTCCTTGAAATTGTCTGAGCTCTTTGTCAACTGTTATGTTCTTGAGATGCTGGAAGAGATTTGCTTTGTTTTTATTTTCTTTTTTCTTGTACTTACAGTATAGCAGGCTTGAATTTCTGCTCTAGACTAAATACTTGAACATAGGTGTTATCCTAAAGTTTGAACTGCAGTAACACCAGAAGTAGTTTTGAATGGTGTTTTGCTGTACTGCTTTTTAGTTTTTCCAGAAAGGAAAATAAAGTGCTGTAGTGTGTGCCAGCTACAGGCTGAACAGCAGAGGGAACAGGGCTGTGTGATGCAATACCTCACTGACTGGTCAGCTGGCACATTATCAGTGTTGTTGAACTGGGACATGGAGTCTCGGCAGTTCAGGTTCAGTAGTGGCAGATCTATGAAAGGAGCAGAGGGTGAGCACTCAGCAATCCTTGCCAAGCCAACAAGATCTGCATTAAACTTCTCTCAGCTCGAGCGTGTGGGTGTAGATCTTGGACACTGGCGTGCCCCAGTGAAGGCAAGCTCTTGAAGGCTTATTTGCCATTTATTGGGTTAGTATCTGTCAGGGATATAAAAGCTGGCAAGATCAAATTCTGTGTCCTAATAATCCAGACTAGCTGAATTGAGTCACTGTTGAATGTTTTTTGGAGGTTGGCTAGATTTGGCCATCTGTTTTACTGGTTGTCACTTTAAGAGAAAAATAGCTAATGCATTGACATACTGAGGATACGAAATATTATTTTTACGGGATTAGTCAGTTAAAAGTTTGACTAGATCATGTTTATTAGTCAAAAATAGAAGCTCCATTTTAAGTATATTGCTTTTCTTAACTGGATGTGACAATCAGAAAAGCATGCTCTGCTGGACCAGCCTTAGGCAAATATAATTTATATTCCCAGTCCCTGTAGATTAGGAATCATTATGGTTTATGAGTTTGACAGTTTTCACTGATCTTAGAATGGGAGGAGGGAAGAATTTCATTGTCTACTCGTGGTCTGTTTGAGCAGGCAGATCTAAAGAGAGAATGGGTGTTGGAACTGTTAGGACTTTCTTATGGTTTTCTTTCTTTCAACTTAACTCTCAGACATTACATTACTGTTTACTTTCGAATAGGAGATTCCATGTGTAATTTTAGATTTGCCCTTCAGTAGCAAAAATGGAATAGTAGATGGATTATTATTTTCTGTCAAAGTTAATTATTCGTCTGTATCCTTCTGTTTTGCTTTAAAATGCAAGCTTGCTAAAGGATGATACAATGGTAATAGAAAAACATAGGTTTTTAGTTCATGGCAACGTGTTTTATGTGGATGTCAGTCGTGTTCTGTCTCGCTATCCTTTGTTTTCATTGTCTTGTTAGTGGAAGACATGGGGAATCTTGATTGTAAAGGTCTGCTGCAGAGTTGGGAGTTATTGTTGGATTTTGGTAGAGGAAACCAAGTGTAGACTCTATTCCTGGCAAGAAAAGTTATGCTGATTTTGCATGTGATAGGGAGTCTTTCTAGTTCCCTAGGTAGGAAGCATTGCTAAGAGTCTTTGTTCTTTCTGTGATAATGCTTAATTAATACAGTCCTTTATAAAATGTCAGTAGTTTTGCCTGGACAGTTGTGCACCCAACCAACAGGCATCTGTAGGGAAATCTTTGGGCAGGAGGTGGGAAGGATCTGAGCAGGGCAGTCCTTGTGCATGGCTGGGACATGTAGTACATGGAAATGAGCTGTGCCTCGCTAATACAGAGTAAGAGAATGTTTTTGGAACGAGATATTGAACAATCCAAGTTTTTACTGCCTTAGATCATTGTTGTTACTGCATATTACATTTTAATCCTGCATAAGTAGCTGTGATTCTAGCTGATGTGCACTGTTATATTAGGTCAAGAATATATTTTCTCTTGTCAGGGCAAGCAGATTGTAACACCAAGAAGGCAGTTTCTACTTTTGCTTCTTCCGGAAGGTATTACTACCTTCCTGTGCTAAAGCCAGAAGCTGTGATGCTTTAAAAAAGAGGCAAATGTAGCAGTTTGAACAAAGAAGGGTAAAAAGGGAGGATAAAAGAAGGATTAAAAAAAGATTGAAAACATATGCTTCCACATCTATGTTCAAATCACTGTAGTTACCCAGTTCTGGAGCAATGGGGTGTGGATGTGAAATACAGACAAAATTGTTGGTTAACTTCCCATCCGAGCAAAATAAAATAATTCCACCGCTGTGCATCTCTAGTTTCAGGGGTGGGGGAAATGTAACTTCCCTGAAAAGAAGTATTTACTTACTGTGGAGGAGGCACATGCTATTAGGTGGATTTGATACCAGGTGGCATTGACTGTCTTTTGAAAGCTTTTACCCTGCCTGAGCAGGGGGTTGAACCTCCAGAGGTTCTTTTCAACCTCAGCTGTTCTGTGGTTCTGTGAAAGCCTGTAGGAAGCTGTCATCTAAACCTCTTGTCTAAATAAAGTCAAAAGAGAAGTCATCTGCTAAAATCCTGGGTTGTCATCCCAGGTTTTAAAAAGGGCATGGGGAACTTCAGATGTTGTAGATGAGGAAAGATCGTGATTTATACAGGGTTATTGGAGGTGATGTGAAAGTGTGTTGTAAGAAACTGATGAGGAGGGAAGTTGCTCAAAGAAAGGAAGGAAAGAGAAATCTAAATAACCTAATCTTTCATAAAAGGATCTGTTTTATTTTTAGATCAGTCATTTTATACATGCCATAAATATAGTGTTCTGGAATTCTGCTTGGCTTTGTGTTACAGAACACAAAAAGGGTACTCCGCTGTGTCTCCTAAAGTTAGAAAGTGGATGAGTTTTTAAGTAAGCAAAACAGTATTTAGGCAACTGATGATCTATGGCTAATGGTTAGTCAGACTGACCAGTGTAGTCCTGTTTTCTCTTTTATCCATTCTTTGTGTTCATCGTCTGTATTTTCCTGTTGTGAGGGAATGGCATGTGTATGTTTAGACTGTTAGCTCTCTGAAACCGGACAGTGTGCTGAAATCGTATACACAGCCACACAGGTCTTGCTTCATGGATAGTGTATCTGGTTATTAATGTAGTACAGCTGAAATATTTAGAGGCAGGTAGAGTTTCCTCGTTAACAGGCAATGTTTCATGTCTTCTAGTTTCTAGTCTTCTAATGTTAATAAGACTTAGAGAATCAGAAGTAGACTTATTCCATTTGTTGATTATTTTGTCACCCAAAATATCAACAGATGTTACTCCTTTTAAGTGAGCATATGCACTATTTGTGGAATTTTTGGTGGTAGCAGTATTTCTTCATGGAAGAATTGGCACTTTTAGATTGCTTGGGTACTGTCACGAAGCATCTGATGGATGGCACATACACTCTGAAATTATAATGTGAACTTATAAGGAGGTTTCCTACTTCTGCCAAAACTGCTCTGCAGGCTGGTTAAGCTTTCTGTTGTAGAATAGTTTGGTTGGGCTCAAGAGCCCCAGATGTAACCTATGTCTGTAATTCTTACATATTCCTGCATTTAAATAGAAAGGAGAAAGCATAGCCTAATAGATCTTTCTACTTCATTAACCTGTAGGTTACTTCTTTACCTAAATCTCAATGTAACATTAGTTACTAAGTTTGTGATCTGGCCTAAAACTTAGGGAGCTGATTCATGTTAATGCTAATGTTGTAAGCTAAAGACGCAGTATTTATTTTCAGTAATGTAACTGCTGTGACTATGGGCTAGTTAAAGCTAGTATGCAAATTTCAAAGCTGTAAGTGGAAAGTGGGCCTTCAAACCATGACATTGACCATCTTGAAGTGAGCAGTGTAGGTATTTGAAGTATTTGTTTATGCCTCTTTTTGGAGTTGTGTCACCTTTCTAGGACTGGTAGATTTACAGCTGAAAAAAAGAAGGAAACCTGCAGCCTGATTAAAATGCCACTGAAGTCTCAGAAATTATTTTCTTCGTATTTAGGATGATACGTATTTAGGTTAGACACAAGAAAAATCTCATTCAGGGTGCTCAGTAAAACAGTCAAACAGTATGTGATTTTTAATTGTAAAGGTATCTCTTACTTTGTTAACAGTATTTGATGTCAATTTGCTTGGTTCAAACACCGCCCCCCCAAAAGAAGTACCATGTGTTATATTTTACAAATACTGGTTTTCTGGAAGATTGTACAGATTATCAGAAGTGTGTATTTATACATGGGTTAATGCCAGTCAGATTTAAAATCGGGTCATACATTAAAGCTGTGAGCAAATATTGTTTATAATATTGCATTTTCGGGTTTTTACCTACAAAATATAATTTAAAAGAGAGAATACTCTTACAAAGGACTTAGTGTTTTTTTCCAAACAAACATATATATAAATGCATTTTCTACTTTGGAGGATGACTAAAATAATTTAAACAATAGGACGAGGTTCAAAAATTAATGTCTGCTTACTGAGGAGTGGTGTTTTCCCAGGCATTTTGAATACACCATTCTGTAGGAAAGTTTCCTGTCATTAACTTTATATGTGAGATTTAAGTTACCCCTGCCATTTTTTTTCTTCTGTTGAATAATCAATTATAGGCCCCTGTTAAACCAAACAAATCAATGTTTAAGTCATTCCTAGAAAACCATTTTTTATCCAGAGAGAAGCAATTGGCTTCCTAATCATATACCATTTCTTTCTTCTTTTGGTATTTTGCAAGGTTTTCAATAGAATTTAGAAACTGCGGGTGAAGTCTTGGCTGTGGTGAAGTCATTAGAAGTTTAAGTAGTAATTTCAGTTAGGTAAAAACTTCATCCTTTTTCTTAAGTTTATGAACCAAGCGGTGAATGTGATTTCTCACTTACAGTCCTTTCTCTGGTCCTGCCATATGTGCCTGCCTTGCACGTGTAGTAGTAAAATCTGTTTTCCATATAAAATCTATGTCACTAAGTTTATTTATGTGACTGGCGTGTAATTTAAAACACTTACTAAACAATCTGTAATATACTACAGATCTCAAGTAATTAGGTATTTCCACGTCTGCCAATTGTAGGAAATCTAAAGATCCATTTTGCCAGATTTTTCTCTTTTTGTAAGCTGAGATAGTTTGTGCTACAACTTAAGGCTTGGCTCAGTGCAGTTGAAGCAAATAATTTGATATTCATTCTTTTAAGGTATTACATTGTTTTAAGTTGAAAGGACTTCCTGGGTTTTGTTTACCAGAAAAAAGGAAATCATGACCTCTGCTTAAAGGAAAAGAAATAGCAAGAAAAAAATGCAGATTTTTTTTCTGCATTGCAACCTATTGAGATAATCAAGACATTATTTTATTCATGCATCAAGCAAGGGAACTAGTAGAAGTCAAAGGGTTTTACACTGTCTTAAAGAAATAAAGATCCTTTTGGATTAATATTGACCATAAATTTTGTAACAGGGCGATGTCTGCTGTCCCAGAGGGTGTTGTAGTACAGCTGTGACAGATCACATTCCGCGATAGTACAGAGATGCTCCTTTTATGATTATGTGTCCATAAGAAACAAAGCCAGCATAGCATATTGAAACTCTTCTGTGGTAAGTCCTCTAGCAAAGGGACCTTTGGTTCTCTACCCATACTTTATTTAAAGCAATTAATTTATTTCAAGTTGAGAGCCTGTTTCTGAATAGCTTTAATTCTGATTATTTTTTTTTTTTACTTTGTTAATTTAAACTTCAGCCCTGAGGTTTAACTTTGAATTACCTTGTGTGCGTTTGTTGGGGTTTTTTGTGGTTTGGTTTTGTTTGTTTGTTTGTTTGTTTGTTTTAATGGCCTTGGAATTGCATTGTTTCTGAGTTGGAAAGGATAATTCCGAACATGCTCAATGATAGTCAGTTTTGAAGTACTTTGTAAAATTTATTTAAAACTCTTTTGCACACAGCTGGGCAGGTGTACTGAAGGGTTACTCTGAAGTGAAAGGTGACTTCATGTGCTGAAACTAACTTAAAGTCTTTAAGATGCTGTGGGCACTTGGCATGTTTAGAGATGTATTTGCAGGTATAGGATGCTGTCAGGTTTATTTATGTATAAATTATTACCAGAGTATGATTGAATATTACCAAAGTCTTATGCTGATCCGTAAACCTCAAAGCAAGTGCTCAGGGGCTTTACATGGTTGAATGTCTGATATTGTGAACCCAGAGTAATGACTAAATTACCTTCTGTTCATTTAAATAATAATTAGCATTCTTAACAAACGCACAAACACAAAACCAAATCTCTCGCTAGGTGCACCCATAAAAAGTTTAGCATGTAATCATGGAAAAAAAATGTCCGAAGATTTTGTGCTGGTTTTGACTGGGATAGAGTTAATTTTTTTCACAGTATGGGCTGTGTTTTGGATATGTGCTGGAAATGGTGTTGATAACACAGAGATGTTTTTGTTATTGCTGAGCAGTGCTTGCGCAGAGCCAAGGCCTTTTCTACTTCTCACACCATCCCACCAGTGGGTAGGCTCAGGGGAGATGAATTTGGTAGGGGACACAACTGGGACAGCTGACCCAAGGGGTATTGCAGACCACATAACTTCATGCTCAACATGTAAATCTCGGGGAAGAAGAAGGAAGAGTGGTAATGTTCATCATTACAGTGTTTGTCTTCCCAAGTGACTGTTACGCATGATGGAGCCTGGCTTTTCCTGGAGATGGCTGCACACTTCCCTGCCCATGGGAGGTGGTGAATGAACTCCTTGTTTTACTTTGCTTGCACGCGTGGCTTTTGCTTTACCTATAAGCTGTCTCTGTTTCAATCTCTGAGTTTTGTTTTACCCTTCGGATTTTCTCTTTTTTGTCCCACCAAGAGGAGTGAGCGAGCTGCTGTGATGCTTAGTTGCCATCTGGGGTTAAACCCTGCTGGCGTTCTATGTCATACAGTAAAGTAGTTGTAGAAGGGAGAAAAACACAGTGACCAGCAGGTATAATTAGAAAGTCTGTTGGCATGAGTTAGAACTACCAGCTTCTTTGAGGAGCTTCTTATTTGGTAGCACGGTGTTTAGAGAAAGACAGCTTCATGGCTTATTAGAAACTGTTCTGTTCTGAAAACAAGCATAGCCTTTTGAATCTAGAGGATGTAGAGGGGGAAGCCTTTGCTTTCTATTGCAACTGAGCTGCTGTAACAAAACTTGAATATCTCATGCTATTTTGCAGTAACAGGATAGATGAGTGAAACAACTGTCGAAAGAGAAATGTGAACATTTTTAGGATGATAGGGATAACTTAGTTTGGAAGGGACCTTCTGAAGTCGTCTCATCCAATGTCTTGCTCAGAGCAGGTTTTATAAAATCAGATTGCTTGGAGGTTTGTTACAACTTAGCTCTGGGGCAGCATAGGCTTCTAGACCACCACAGTCTTTACAAAGCTGTGTGAAGTTTGGGGTTTTTTTCCCTCTACTTGTAAATCAGTGCTAGTGTGCATGCAACATGCAGCTCCTATTCAAGGAGTTTACTGGCTGAAAACACCTCCTCTCTTTTGGCTAATTTTTTGGGGAAAGAGGAGTCTGGTTTTACCTGTATTGGTTTCTGTTTTGTGCACAATCTAATCTATGAATATGAGGAGGAATGATGGGGATGAGTGAAGAGGAAGAATGCAGGCAAGGCAGTGGCATCCACCTTACACCAAATTTTTTCTCAGTACTTCAGTGGAGCCCAGTCCCAGTGATGTTTGTGGAGGAAGAACTGGCTGCCAGACTTCCCCAAACAAAAACATTGTTAACTTGACTTCAGTATAGTCTGTGTTCTTTCAAATACAGCAAGTAGACTTTTCAGAAGGTCTAAATACAAGATAAATTAGAAAGCAGTGTAACTAGTATTGGAAAAGGAATAGAAAGGTCTTTCAGCTCACAGTAATTCTTTAGGGCTTTGAAAGTAGTTTAGCATCTTGCTTTTAGAATAAGCTATACAACGTCTAAGATAAATCAGCTCTCCAAACTAGAGTTCAGAAAGTAAAAGTACTGTTTAAAAGTTTTCTAGTATGTATCTAAACATGGGTATACATTTTGTGACTTGTACAATGCTATCCAATAGATGTATGTTTAGGCTTGACTTTTGTTGCTCTGTATGTAAGAGATGAGTTTGGTTTGTTCCACCTGTGACCTTGAGCATGTAAGTTTAATCTTAGAACAGGCTAAGCTTTTTAAGATTTAGGTAGTTCTTCTGCCTGGAGGAGTGGTGTATTCTGTCGGTTGGGAATGCTTAACCTTTCATCCTTCTGGCAAAGCTCTCCCTCTCTGAGAAAGTCTTGGGATGTCATTTGGTGAGACCCTGAGAATATGGTTTACATAAATAACCCAGACTTAAAGGTGTTCTTTGTCATGGTTTACATCTTGAATACTGCTCTCAGAAAGTACGAGTTATGGTAAACAACAAGCAGCAGTTTGAAAACTGCCCTCTTCTTTATTTTTTTTTTTAAATCAGCTTCTAGCTTTGCATTATATCAAGAAATGGTGAAAAGTACAGTTCCTTAAGTTTGCATCGTGACTGGTGCCACTAGTGCCAGTTTGATATGAAGGTGTGCATTACTAGCCTGTGATAACGTTTTTTTGTCCTCTGACCTCCCTTTTTTGACTTCAGCAATGGAGACTTTGAATTAGATGAGAAATTAAAAATGGGGAAGTGTAGATGTTCTCTTATACTCCTGTAGTCTCAAAGAATCATTTTTGGCATCAGCAGGTGTTTGTAGGTCTGAAAAATCCTGAAGTGAGTACCTATTGACAGTGTATCCATGGTAGAAAGGCAGTAAGTCCTGGTAAATTAATGTGTCTTCTAGGGTAAGGATCTTGAGATGCTTGAATTTTATTCTGTTAAAAGTTGAAGAAAGTATTTTTAAGATAAACATATATATGTGTGTACATATCATGAAGTATATGACTGAGGAATATAAAGGGAAGGACATGGATATTTGCTATGGGAAAATGCTCTTAATGTCACGTATTGTGAACTCAAGTAATTTAAGCACTCGCAAAATTACTCAGAATCCAAAAGAAACGTGAAATATCTTCAACCTCCTCATTACCTCTTACTATTTGTCATTTTATTTCTTAACCAGAGGTCTTTTGCAACCTGTTGAAACCATTCTATGAGAGTATTGTTTGGGTGGAAAGCTTTGATAATTTACAGTCCTTCATTTAAAATGGTCTGTAGTTGAAATACAGGAAAATCACTTCTTAAAAATTTGTCTGTTTGTTTGTTTGTTTTCAGATTGACAAAAAGTAGTCGCAAACCTCCTTAAATTGTGAAAATGTCGTCTTCTTTCCAGGTGAAAGTTATGTATGTGCATCCAATGAACCATATCGCAAAGTTGATTACACCAAGAACGTCAATCCGAACTGGTGTGTGAACATAAGGACTGGGTCCAGTCGGTCTTTGACGTCTCTGACATCCACAAAGAGTGAAGTGAAGGAGAGTAAAGATTTCATTAAGCCCAAATTAGTGACTGTTATTAGGAGTGGAGTAAAACCACGTAAAGCTGTGAGAATTCTGCTGAATAAGAAGACTGCTCACTCCTTTGAACAGGTCTTGAATGACATCACCGAAGCCATTAAGTTAGACTCGGGTGTAGTCAAGAGACTTTGTACACTGGATGGAAAGCAGGTAGGAGAATAAACTGCTGTGACCATCTAATAGCTGTGAATTAATCTAAGCTGCTTTGTTTTCATGACTTGAATTGTTACTGTATGTGCTTTAACCTGCTTCTGAATAAGGACAGTTATAAAACATCAACTTTCAAAAATTGTATTAAACTGTTAATATGTATAACAAAATTAGAATTATATATAGTGCAAAATAAGTTGATCTTTACATTCTAAGTAAAAAAAAATAATTTTATGCTAACTCTGTTGCATTGCTAAAAAAAAAGGTGCCTGTTGCTTTAGTAATACAATTAATTTGAAACATTTGAAAGGAAACTTGTTAAAATACCTACGTGTTCTCAGAAGCAGAGTCCTGTTTTCAGGCTACTACATAGTGCTGACTGGTAGAAGAAAGATATTGATGCCTCCTTCCATTTCACTTCCATAGGTTGCTACTCACGTAGCAGTAACTGACATGGTCTAAGCTCAAGAATTTTGTCTGAAATGAGTAAGTCTGGGAGGGTGGTCACATCTCTGAAACTTTCTTTTTTCCATTTGGTTTTACCACTGCAAAAACACGCTGCCGGGATTAATGATGCCGTAGGTCTCTGTTCTCCTGCAGAAATACAGAGGAGTGTCCCACAGAATGTTCTGCTGCACCAGTTTGAAGTGTCAGGGATACATTTGCTGTTGGTGAGTCAGGTTAATGACTCAGCCCTTCATGGAACGGGGCTTTGATACTCGACGCTTTTATTTGACACTGATGTGGAACTCTGACAGCATTGTGATTTTAGTAACAGAGCAATGCAGGTTGCAAAGTAGATCGCATGTGGAATTGGGTACCTGGATTATTATATTGGTGACTAAATATTAGTATCCCTGCTCATTCAACAGGTATTTCTGTACACCTGCATGCCTATATATTTCCATGTACTAATTGTAAAAGTTTCAGTTGTGTTCACAATTGTAGGAATTTTTGTTGTCCAAGGCTTTTATAATGGTTGTAATCCTACAGACTGCTTAAAAAGCACCTTTTTGTGGTGGAGGTTGCTAGGAAATGTATTGCAGAACAAGTGCACTTAGATGGCCTCAATATGAGGTCTTCTCTGGTTATGTTCTGTGTGCTTGGATACACTTCTTATAATTAAGTACATGAAAAGAATAACTTCTGGATTTTGGTATTAAATGTAGCAAGGCAAATGCATCACTCAGGCTGTTGATTTCAGTATTTGGTGGCAGCACTATAATGTGCTCTTTAGTTCTGCTAATAGGCTTGATTTTAAATGAGGTTTGTTAACACTACTTCATAAGACAGAATCCATCCTAGCAACGTCTGAAATGTTTTTCACTCATGTTTAATTTAATTCATAATAAAATGGTTTTGAGGATATTTATTATGCAGTTATTAGTCTCTTCTGACCACGAAGTCCTCTGTTACTGTCTTGGATAAGATGCTTTTAATCTTCTCAAACGAGTCGGGAAAGGAAACTCAGTTCCCATTCACCTCTTCTTTTGCATTGTTAATACAGTAGAAATTAACTGATCTGCATTGATGTCGAAGATGCAGTAGCGCATCAGAGAACAAAAAATGTAATTAATTAACATTAACTCTCACATACATTGCTTGCATGTTCCCGTCACTCATGGTGGATAATGGCTGTCTTCAGTCCATGGTGAGGATGACCAATCACTGGTAATGCTCCAGAGTAAAATTCCTAATTGCTGCAGTATCTCCTCCTGCCCTTCTGTGGTAAAGGCAATAATCCAACTTGGACTGCAAATGTAGAAGTGTTCTCAAGCAGGATTGAGAAATCCCTAGTTCTCACTGGGAACAGCCTGCACAGCTGACTCTCTGTGTAAACATTTTCAGCAGTAGTAGTTGTAGCAGTGAATAAATGTGGAGACCTCCATTCCATTTGGAAGAAGGGCCTTTGGCTTTTCTGTAGACTTTGGGAATGAGCCTTTGCTTGCACAACCATAGTGAAATCACGTTTTAAGTGGCCATGGGATGTAATGCCCCCCAAAAAAAAGACCTATGGCTTTAAACACCCTTACAAAAAGGCCTTCTAGTGCATATCTAGGAAGATGTAGAGTTCTGGGGTTTTTTGTTTGTTTCTTTTTCCCTGAAGTGAAGGGCTGACCCCAGTTTGAGGCAATAGGGTGTTTTTTTAATTTGTTTGTTCATTGCTGGTATATGTAGAGGTTGGTGCCCAAGGGCTTTTTGGGGTTTGGCACATAAAGAGTTGCTTTGCTGCCAGTTACCAATTGGTGGAAATTTCTGAGCCTATTTTCCCTAATGTAGTAATTGCTTATTCTTCTAAATGTGCTAGGGAGGCAGATCTTTTATGTTTGTTGTAGTGTTGGCACAGCTTGAAAGGCAACCATTAAAAAAAAGGCATTTTGTAAATGGCTGTGTTCCTATAAATGTAGCTCTTGTGTTCTCACGGGTTTGACTTTTTTCTTTTCCCTGCTCCTTCATGTTTTTATCTCTGTGGAAATACTTTTTTTTTTTTTCTGTTAGCAAATAAGTTTAGGTTGTATTTTCTGTTTAATATGAAATTGGTGCTGAAATTCAGGTGTTTAAAACATGCATGTCTAAAATTCATATCCTTTTATTAGGGCATGTGTTGTTCTGTTAACTTATGGGGTGATTTTGTATTCCAGTAGAAGTGTTTAACACATGTAGTAAGAAATGATGATGGAATTGGTGATCTATGAAGAGGTCTTTCTAATCAGTACAACAGAAAGGGTGTCCTCAAAATAGTTTTTATTTACCCTTCTGAATTCATTAATCTTGACTGTAGCAACATCTTGATGATAATAGTGATACAGAGAATAACATCCGAGTTAGATGTTTTCCTTTCTTATTGTGTGTGAAGACAGACAATTATCTAGCTTTTAATTGTAAGATTTTATAATATTTAAAAGGTTTCCTTTTATCTTCAGTTTCAACATACTCTAACTTATTAGTTACATAGTGCTTTGTAGCCTCAAGTACAGATTTATTGTTTAACTGTGTTGATGCAAGGCTGACTTTTAACTTTCAAGCTATTGAGGAACCAACTTTTTTTACCTCCCAAGACTTTTTTTTATGGTTCCTGTGTGAGGAAAAATACTTCTATCAAAGTAGCTAGGCTTTAACTTTGCAGTGCAGGCTTCTGCTATTCCAGTCTTTGTGCTTTTGACATTGAGGTTTGCCTAATATATTTGCTTGACCAAAGTGTTTTCCTTACTTGGCTGCGTTTTTCCTGGAATCTGTCACTATCCTACTGTGAAGCAAGGACAGTCAGACTGAACCTTCTCCAGTTGGGAAGTTAACCCTTTGTTAACCTTGAAGAGAATGGAGGGTTTGTTTCTTGCTGAAAAAGCTTCAAGCTTCAGTCATTGCAAAGTGTGGGGTAGCAACTTGGTGGTAAATTACCTGCAGTAGTTGTTTAAAAGCATTTATTGTATTGGGGGAGGCATAAAGGGAATTTCCTGTGAGAAGCTCACAAAAAATCATGCAGAACTCTGAAGCATGTCTTATTTGACACTGGATAGAAAATTAAATTTTCACTTTTTAGGCTTGTAATGTGTTGGAGTTTGATGGATTAATATCCATAACAGAGTTGAAAAGGTGGATGAGCCACCTTTTCTGTACTCCATTCCCAAAACAGTGAGAATGCACTACAGATTAGCCTTAGTTTGAAGGTCTTTTTTGGTGGGCCATAAGTATGGTGATGGCTGTCTCTGAAACGAAAAGCTCCCCAATTTTCTGTTAATGAAGTTTTTTTATAAAGTGCTAATTAAAAGTAAACGGGTAACTGAAGAAAATAGATGCTATGTGTGGATGCATTTATCATACTCATCATGCTCTCCTCTCAGTAGTTTTTTTATTTTCCACTGGGAGATTTGAAAATTCTTAGTAGAGAGGATAGCTTCTGTACACTGAGTTTTGTATTTGCTTTGCTGTTAACATGCCCATCATAGAGAGCAGAAACCAAAACAGGCAGGAGAGATTTCATTTATTAGTATAACAGATATTCCCCATATTCTTGATGCAGTTCTTTTGCCACATATCCTTCAGTCATTCAGATTTGCAAGTTTCCATTAATACAGTATTTTTGCTATAGTCTTAATCTCAGTGAGATCTGACTGTTAATTATTGAGACAAGTTTTTGAATGTGTGAATTTTGGTTTTCTCAGTTTTGCAGTTTTGTATGTGGAGTCATATTGTATGAGATGATTTTATTGCAGTTAACTAAGTGTTTTTAGCAAATATTTCCCTTTAGTTCAATTCTCTCCTACCTAAGGAGGAGATTCCTTAAGAAATCAGCCTCTAGGATTTTTTTTGTTTTTTTTTAATCTTATGTCATTTAATTGTTCTGTTACATCACTGATATCTCATTGCAGGCTGACAAACAACTGTAATAGAAATTTGCCTCAGTGTTAGCACACATTATTTGTAGTTGCAAGCTGCTAAAGCCGGAACAGTTTTTATCTTGCATCTCAGGCTCTAACCCAGTGCAGGCACTGTAGAAATGTATTGGAAAGTGCACAGATTTGAATTTCTGCTGTAGGCAATTTTGCAAGAATATAGAAATCTCCAGCTTTTTTTTTTTTTTTGCAGTTCTAGTTCTGTTGAAATTTAACATACCATTTTAAGCTGAAATGTTGCATTAATCTGCAAGTATGAAGGGAAGAAATGCTTAAGCCCTTGCATATCTCGCAACTCTTAGAAAGGCTTATGTATTGGTAAAGAGTAATGTCAGCGGCAGCTGCAAGGAGAGCGATTCTCTGCATTGCAGATCCCACAGAAAGCTGGCATTTGTGGGCAAGGAGTCTTTCCTTATAACTGTGTGATGAAGAGTAAAATATGTTGTGGAAATGAAACCAGAAGCTGTATTTAGATTGTCTTTAAAGAGAGAGACAAAGGGAAGGAAACATTGGTGGCTACTTCCTTGTACCTGAAGTAAGCTTTCGAATGCTGTCTTTTCTCATCAGTCAGCTAGGAAAGCATGGTCCAGAAAATGCACTACTTACTGCGTGCACAGTTAGGTTACTGTTGTTTTGAGTGATTATTGATGATTCACTGCCAAACCAGAATTTCATATGGAGTATGGCTCAATGGATGTGTGTCTGTGGCAGTCTGTAAATGACTTGGAAGGTGGAATGGAGGATGTTCTTAACAAATACAAGGAACACACAAAACAGATGAGCTACAGAAAACCTGGACAACAGAAGATTAGAATAATCTTGACAAGATGCAGGAATAGCATAGGATAAAGCAGGTAATGTTGAGTAATGTTACACTCACTGGTTATTAAAAATGAAGATAGGAAATGTGGTAAAGGATCACAGGTGAAGATAAACTAATGGTTTCAGTGGTCATGCATAGAAGAGGAAAGCCAACATCCAGAGGAAACTTAGAGTCACAGTGCCCACTTTGCTCTGTCCTACTCAAGGCAGTGATACAGGCGAGAAACAGCTTTATCATAGAAAATTCAGAAAAGAGTAAAAAGATTTAAGAAAACATGGATTTGAGGATTGAAGGAAATGGGACTGCTTAGACTATAGAAAGATAATCAACAAGTGGCTTTTTTTTGAATGAACAAGAAAAAAGCTTAGCAGCAGAAAGAAAATTACTTCTGTGTCTTCCCTATGTATAGAAAAAGAAATAATAGTCTTACAGAATTCAAACAGCAGGGGTTACAGTTAGAGTAAGTTTTATCCTAGTGCTTAGCAAGCCTCTTCTCATGTTTGATCTGAAACGCGATTTAAGGGGAGTTGGGCTTGTGCTAGAGGATAGAATTGTTTCAAAGAACAGCTCTGTTTAGTCAGTGTGGGATAGAAATCTTTCAAGTCTTACCGAAAACAAAGGAATTAAAGTGGCTCCAATCTTGAGGAAGTCTGTATGGCAGGAAGTGAATTTGTCCATGGACACTGCTACATGGTATTTTTGTTCAGACTTTCAGTCGGTATGCTCGGAACTGGAAGCTGTGGTTATTTATTGCTAGAAGAAAGGAAATAGCATACTCAAGTAGTGGAGATAATTTTGGCCTCTGTTTGTGGACGTAGAGATATTCCCATCTGTAGTTATTTATGGAAGGAAGTGTTTATCTCAAACTAACCTGAAATTAACCCTGCCCTGTCATAGCTGCAGCAATCTGAAAAATACCCTAAATACGAAAATATAGAAATCTCGTTCTGGATATGTATCTTGTCATGGAATACTTTTTAAAGCATTTTCATTATACACAGTGGTGCAAAGGCCCCAGGCAGTTAATGTGGGGCTTACGATTTAGCCTAGAGAGTATTTACAATTTTTACTGTATTTGTCAGAGGATCACATGACCTGCCCAATTACAATTTTAAGGAAAAAAGAAAATGCAAAATAAGTTTCGTTTCAAAGCAGCAAAACTATGATGCTTAAGGTGCTACAGAAAAAGGATTAAAGAAAGCAACAGAACCTTGAACATCTAGTGAGGCATCTCAGGAGAGTGTGTTAAACTGGAAGTGAGCAGTGATGCTGAGAAAGCTCTTCAGCTTTGTTGCATATGCAAAAAATAAAGGTCATGCCATGTGAAACACCCTCAGTCTAGCACTGGAAAAATTGGCTCTCTGCAACAAAGGTCTTTAGAATTTGTCACAGCGGGGGAACCCCTGTGTCTTATTCTTACTTTCTGGAGATCAATAACCCGGAGTACAGTACAGATAGAATAGAGAACGTATCTCTCTCCTTCCCATGGGGATGCGTAATTCTGGCTTCAGGGATGTGGTGTAATGTTACTGGGAATGTAATGGCTGGTGTCCACTAGGTGTGAGTTTAATCTCTTTCAGTGAGGTAGGGTTTAGATATGTAATTAGTAATACCCCTTGTCGTCAGACTAACAGGTTGGTGAAGTGTGATGTTAAAATAGATAGAGTATTTCTAAAAATGAATGTAAAATCAGACCCTGGTGTGAAGTCAACGCTTCTAAATTAGACCATGGCAACTGAAAAAAATTGCTGATATTTTAGCTAACAGCGAGCATGTGTGTCCTGTTAAAAGTGACATCCAACTTGCTGGAGTCTTTGTGGATCTATAGAGAGGATAAATCCTGCTGGGATTTCAATTTTTGTCTGCGCACACCAAGAGCTGACAGCACTTAATAAAAATGACATGCTGCACAGTGTGGGAAACAATCACTGCGAAAATAGTGGTGCCACCGGTGGTAGCGTCGTATCTTTGTTGATGTATGATTACAATAATTTTAGTGATGGGTTACAGAAATGGTGTGTGTCGCTCTTGGAATAAAAGAGCGGTATGCCGTCATTGTCTGCCATCTGCCATGCTAAGGATTCAATCACATGACTTGGAAACTAAACCTTGGGAATTTGTTATGTCCCGCTGAGCCCGACCATTAACAGATAATTAGTCTGGTAAAAAATCTTTTGAATTCATTCTGCAGCTGTCATATGCCAGATTAGGATTTGTGTCACAGGTTCCTCATTACTTTGAGATCTTGAAAATTTTTTTCCTGTAATTAAATTACCCTATGTTACTTTAGTAAACAGTTGTTATATTATAACATTACAACATGCAAATTTTCTTTAAGAAGCCTGTTACATCTTAAAGCTATTTACCAGTCACATACAAAAAGTTATAGAGGTTGAATTTTCTCCATTCCTGTTCATAATGTAGTTTTTAAGCAGACTTTGTAGTTTTAAGATTTGTATTCCAGGTTGTCAGGTTGATGGACCGATAGCTTCTTCTTGCTTGGCTGTAATCAGATTGTCAGCATCTCTTGAGTCCACTGAAGCAAAAATGCTGAAATCTTAAAATATGAACTTTTATATTTGTACCAGTTACTAAGACAAATTACGTTCTCTTCCATAATAAATGAATGGCAGGAAACATGAAACAGTTTGTCAGAGAGAGGAAAGAGACTATTATCTTAAATGTTTAAAATGTTGCTAACTGATTAATGGGCGGTGAACCTTTAAACACAGTAGCCCTGAAGACTAAAAAAAATAGTGAAGTAAGAGCGACACAAGCCAACTTTTAAAAGGGAAGAGCTGCCCAGCACTTAAAATGGGACAGTGACCCTGTTTATGGCTTGGAGTTTGTAAGCTTTGCATAGGAAGGAATGATAACACAGTGTTTTCAGTGTAAGCAGTGAAAGTCAGTGTTCTTATAGCACTTCTCTTGTTCACAGAGCCAACAATCATTTTTTCTGTTGTGGAAATATGCTATCTATGCCCTGTTCTTAAATATTTATTTTGTTCATATTTATTTGATGTTTTCTTTATTGATACATGGCACACCATATCTCTGTAATCATGAAAGGCTTTTTAGAGAAACAAAAATATTTCAGAAGAAAGCAAAAAGAATAGAACATAACTCGTAAACTAAGTGGGAAGTTGGACTTTTGGGCTAGTAGGTTTGGCTTTTCTTGGCTTTGCCCATCTGATCTCCAACTTTCAACTCAGTTAGTACTTACTTAGGGAGTTACGGATAAAATTATTGGAAAATAAGCCAGTTATCTAAGAAAACTAAAGATGAATTAAAAAAAAGCCAGAATCCTCTTTCTAAGTGCTTTCTGAAGGTGTCATTTGCTTGTATGTGGAAACTTGCAGTTTCTCTTTTAGAGAAATCAAGGGTCTGGTTGATTTAACACGAACAAAACTGAACAAGAGAGATTCAAGCATGGGAGATAAGCATGCCTTATTCTCCCTGTATTTTGCAAGGGACCCAATAATACAGACACTTGGAATATGCTCATGTGGTTGTACAGGCAGACGTTTGGAAATGTCTTGGAAAGTGTTCCGCCTTGATTTGCAAAGAGAACACACTGGTGTACTTGACATCTGACTCAAAATCTCTGCAAACAAAATTCATATACCACAGTTGGCTTTATATGAGCGTAAGAGGAAACATGGCACGGTGAAATTCCCTGACAGCCAAGAATTCTGGTCAGTTCTCGTGGCTGATATTTATGCCTCAAAGGGAAAAGTATTGTCTCCATTTCCCTGGAGCCTGGCGGGTTAAGCAGGGAAATCTGTCTTCTGCAGATACCCATGCAAGGTCTGTTACAACAGATTAGTGCGGGAAAAAAATTACATATTAGAGCATATTTCTATTATTTTAATATATACTTGTAAATTTTAGTATATATTACTTTATATTTTTACTTAAAGCATAGGTACAGTAAAATTGATATTGTAAACTCGTGAAGTCTAAGAGGATGATGAACCAGTGATGAAATCTGATTCGCAAAGCTCTGTATTTTGTCCTCCTTGGTTTTCACACACAAACAATACTGTTGCCTGCAGTTTTAGTATCAGAGTGGCTGTTGGTGTAGACAAGGAGTTACCTCAGTCCTTGAAGTCTGTCACCTGCTTAAGAGCATACTTCTAGCTTAAGCACTAATCTTCCTTTTCCTGACAGGGATTTGCTCTTGCTCTTGGGCTGACGTACGTAATCGGATGTGTGAGAACCTCATAGCTGTCTTCTGTCACACGTTATCAAGGAGCCCATGAGAGAAGGTGCAGTCCAAGGTGCAAAGGTGTTTTTTGAGAAGTTTTTAGGGTCTGAGAGGGCTTTGAGTACTCTTAGAACTATAATTATTACACAGATTTTCTTGGGTTTGACACATGAATACATTTTGATTTCTTTCAGCACACTTCACCTTTTGCATGTTATTTTTTCCTAGCTTCTATTTCTCAAGTATTTGACTTCTAAAAAAATGTATTAATGGTACTTATATCTCAACAACTTTTTTTTCCTCCCATCTATATATCACTGAATATTCAAATTTTAGAACAATACGTAGGAGAACAAAGATATTTGATACTACTTCTTATGGATAAGTACTTGTCTGCTATTTCCAAAGTAACTATCATGGCTTGCTCACATAGTTTGGCAATAATCAGTGTGATTTGAAAGTTTCTATTCTTTGAGTTTCTATTTTGGAACTTCATTTACCATTGCAGTAACTCCATCTTCCATATATAGGTATCTTAACATATGGGAGATAGAAAATAAATGCTAATATTAGCAGTGTGCACTGGTCATAATACTGTGTATAATTTTTTTTCCCAAATCTGCATGAAGGGACGCACAGATGGATGAACATTATCATATCTTTTTTTAGGAACTTTTTTGTCTTCATTTAAGGCCTAGGTAACAAAGTATGAATGACACTACACATATTTTAATGGAAATAAAAAAGACTCACCAGATATTTTGTTTGTTTCAATACAAATTAAAAGACAGCAGAAAATTATCAGAAGCACTGGTAGACTGTGTACCTCTAAAATGATTTGGAGTTTAGCACCTTTTCCTGCCTTATCTGAGGCTTTCAAGAAGTCTCTGTCACAGTTGTTTGTAAGAAATAAGATTCATGTGGAATTTCTGGAGATAAAGACTAGTGTAAGTTATTAAGTATGGGAGAAGGGTATGTCTGAAAACTGAGTCTGATTGGTGTTTAAGAAAAAAGCACATCTAGTGTTAAAGCTGTTAAAATATGATTAGCCACATAGTCTATAAGGCCAGTTTACAACACTGAAACTCTTCAGTCTCTGATGAACTATTTAATGGATGTAGTTTTCCAGTGAAAACAAGTAGAACAGTGATGTACTTTATAAACTCAATATTCAGTAGCATCTCCATGAGAGGGGAGAGGAAAAACCCTTCTGAAATTGTGTTGGCTGTCTGAACTGTCAGTGAGGGGGATTTCATTCTTTTTACTCCCCATACACATTACAGAAGTAAAGGTTGGATTCCCAGCTATTTGTACTTTTACTGAGGTAGCTCTTTTTGGAGAGAGAACAGCCCAGTGCCATCCAGCTGCATTTCTTTCTCTGCTTTACGTCTTGTCAATCCTTGTATAAGTACTGCTAAGTCAAGGTATGCAAAGCTACTCTGCTGCTTGCATATTAGTGGTCAAAAACACTACAGGGATTTTTATCAACTCGGAACCCAGCAGGCCTCCAGAACGATGAGGGACTCCAAACCTATTAATAGCTTGGCTTCCAAGATTCCTACTTCACGCTCACACTGTGGGGAACATCCCTTTGTCACATCCTAGACCTTCTTTCTTCATCGGTTGCGAGGCAGATGCAAGTCTGATAGTGTCTAAGTGCTTGTCTGAAATTGAAAACTTCAGTTTATCCATTTTGCTTAAATAAGGATTCTTAAGTAAGTAATAAAAGCAGCTTTCATTGCATTAGCCCTGTCAGCAGGGCTGGGAGCGGAGGGCATTGTGTCTTTATCAAAAACCTCCCTGAAGAGAGGGAATGGAATAGTCCGTGGTATTATCCTATGGAAGACATTACTGTCATGTAGCAAATTGTACGTACTCTTCTGGTTACAAAAGATAAATTAGAATTTTAAAAGTCTACTGGTAAACTAAGGAAAATGAGATGCATACCTGCTGTGGCTGTTTTCAAGTGTTTGGACACATGCTCGGTGCACATTGAGTTATGTTTTTCTGGACAATGGAAAGGCTGTGAGAATAGGTCTTTGGGAATTACAACACTTTCTCATTTTTATGATGGAAGAAAAGCATTATGTTAGGTTCAAAACTGACTTGGGACTTAACTAAAAGAGCCTTGTCAGGTGTGACATGAGGAATAAATATTAATACCTCTTTTGTAAATTGGCTTTGTTAGGGATGAGTCTTGAAGTTAGAGGCTCTTTTTGAAGTAATTTTTTCCTCAGTGTTTTATATATCCATAGATAATTAGTCTCAAAATGTTTTAGATGATTCATGTTCTCTCATACCATGAGTCATTTTTAGTCTGACTAGCATACTCAAAAATTTTTATTTTTAGGTAAGGGCTTCATATTCTGTGTATGACACCTGAATGTTTGTGTGAGGACCTTATCTGTAAACTGTCCTCAGTTGGCAGGGAACAAGTTGTAATTCTGTCTTACTTTATAGAAGTACTCTTTTAAATTGTCATTTGCTATAATAGAAAGTTCAGGTTTTCTGTGAAATGGAATATTAACAAGGAAAGTCTTATTCTAATAGAGTATTACCAGGTTTCAGTGAGAAAAGTTACTTAGTAGAATTCTTCGCTATATATATATGCACTTGAGTTTATTTTATTAAATACATAAATAAAATTGATATCAGAATTTGTATCCTCAAAACAACAGAAGATCATTTTTTTAATAGAAAGTATAATTGAAAGAGATTGTTCACTTCTAGTATTCTGCTAGACTAGATTCTTTGGTTAAATCTGGCTGACAGTTCTTAGAATTTGATGTATTAGATTATGCTTCAAATTTGCAAACTTATGAGCACATTTCAACTCTTTTAAAAATTAAATACTCGGGTCAGTTTTTTAGTTCTGAGAAACTGATTTTCAAAAATACCTGCATGTCTTCATTAGTGCATAGATATGCTTGTAGTATGTAGCACTTGACAAGCAATTCATTTGTGAATAATAAAATTGCTGGTTGCAAATTACTTATTGTCCCTCACCTCTTGAACAGAAACTTGCTATCTGCCTTCTTCTAACTCATGGTGACCCATCTCCATCACCCCTCTGGTGGGATTCAATTTACATTAGTTTTGCTTCAACTGTTGCAGTGTTATTATTATTATAATATTAAGATAGCCTTGGAAATCCCTGAAGTGATTTCATTCTAAATATGACATGGTTTTTTATATCCCACTTCTCCCTTTCTTCCCCTCCTGTCAGTGATGCTGGTGTGTACTAGGGAAGGTATGTAAATCAGTGCATCTTTGGGCAAGGTGTTAGTTGTCCATACAAGTTTAGGGATTAACTTACTTGCTTCCGTGCTCACTCTCTTTTTTCTCTTTCCAGCTTAAAAGGATGGAATGTCCACAGCTTTTTTTCTTTTTTTCCTTTTTTTTTTTTTTTGTATATTTGGTGTAAATGCTTTTTTTGTTTCATTCCTGGTGGTAGTACACAGAGAGACAGGTTTAACATTTAACCAGCAATGCAGTCCGAAAAAAAAAACTATAGCTGCATGCTCTGTAAATTATATTAGTTGTGTTGACTTCATTCAAAGTGATAGTATGGGCTTTTTATAAATAACAGCAAAATGACTTGACTGAGAAGTTTCACGTGCCTTTTCTCCTCCCTCTCTTGTAGTCTTTCGTCCAGTGTGGAATGAATTGTAGTAAAGTTAAAAAAAAGTTTAAAATGTAAAAAAAAAGTAAAAAAAAAATCGACTTTGTAAGCTGGTGGTACCAAGATGATGTTGGCCTTTTTGTTGTTGCTACAATGAAGTATAGAGTAATTATCTTTTGATGGAAAACCACTATGAATTTTTGGCTGTGGATGTAGTAAAAGCTATTTAGAACACTGTACTGAAAGAATAATTAATCTTGCAAATTGATGAAAAATATTTCTTGGGTTTTACTTGATGAAATATTGAAGCTTCAAACCACTCAAATTAGATAGTCTGCCTAGACAGGTAATTTTGTCAAATGAAGACTGCTTTTTAATTAAATGAAATTCAGGAGTTTGAAGTTTTACTTTCCTTTGGCTGAATTTGACACAAGCTTGATGGTAGTAAAGGATGAGCAACTGTGCTTCCCAGGAATGGTGGAGATTGGAAGGACCATCATGAAATAAATAAAATGCACTTTTGTGGTGTTTCTTTAAAAGAATGTCACCAGACAGTTTAAGAAAAAGCTGATGCAGCATCTGCCACTTCACACTGGCAGACAATAAATCCCCACAGAGGATTTCTGAATTCATTTGCCTTGGATATAAGGAGTTTATAGTGACACACAATAAATATGGCCTTCAGTCTACTTAACTGGAGTAGACTGAAGTAAAAGTCTTAATTTTAAAAGATTTTATTTTAAAAATATCTGTGAAATTGCAAATTTTGACAGAACAAGTCAATATTTACTATGAAATCTCTGAGTTGGCAAATGACTGGAATAACTTCTAAAATGCATGGCCAAGAGGATGGCACAGTTTAGAGACTGAGGGTAGATACATTTGCATATAGCCTATGAGGCATATTAGAATTAATATGGTTTACTTTTTTAACTTCTGTACTTTGTAAAAAGCATAAAATATCTTCTCGTTTTAAAAATATTTTTGAACTTTTGCTCCTCCCATCTTTACTGTGACCTTGGAAGGAGATGAAACATGTGCATGTTTTAAATAGTGTTATTTTCATAGCTGTTACAGTCTTACATTTTCTTGGGTTTCTATTCTTGTTGAGTCTTATTGCTTTTTTTTTCTCTGCACATACTTCTGGCAGTAGTAACTTGCTGATGCACCAGGCAATACTTGAACGTTCCTGGGGTCTGGGTGTAAACTTAAATTTGTGTTGACAGTACTTAATGAAACATGAAGCATATTAAGAGTAACTGTGTGTAGAGGGAGATGGCACTTCTGTTGTGAGTTGTTTTGTAAGTGGTTTTCATTTTTTAAGCCTACTGGTTTTAGAGTTATCCTAAGTACTACAAATAAGTTAACTGAATCAGAGAAAAGAATCTTCCCAGGAGGACTGAGAACATTGAATGAACTTGATTTTCGCCCTGCAGGCATTTCATACTGTATCTTTTAGAGCATTCTCCGGATAGACTTTCAGGAATATACAAATTGGTAGATACTGAGTTGAGGAAATTAAGCACAAGTCCAGAGAATCTATTGCTCGCTCATAGCTCTGAGATGTCATGTTTTGTTTGATCTGGATTTTAACTGCAATAAAGGAATCATAAAAATGAGTTCTAGACTTTAATGCAACTCTGCAGAAAGTCAAATTCAGTTCTTGCAGGATGATTGAGTTCTTTTGTGTTTATAAATAGTTATTCCTCCTTTAAAGGCACCATTACATGACTGCCATTTATTGAATGTAAATACTTGTGTAAAAATTTCAAAAGATGTTTTTCTGGTTAGTAAACAGAGGGGTTTTTAACAAAAAATACTCCTACAGCCTTTTTTCCACAGAAGAGAAAAGCCTGTTGGGGAAACATCTATGGAATACTTAGATGCAGTAAGAGCCATGGATTCCTGGAGTTGCAGTTAACTTTTCCATATGGTGTTCTAAGCAGCAGTTTCAACATGGTGTTCATAGAAAACAGATGGTTTTTAAAAACTAATTAGGACTGGAAAAGTAATAGCTGATAATATAAAATTTCCTTCTTGGGGGTCTGCATCTCCACTAGAAATATTTCTGTGGAGACTCGGAAAAAGGGGGGAAAAATATTCAGCTGATCCTGATATGCTTTCTAGAAAACCTTTTGACATTTTGCCCTTATTTTGGGAATAAATAAGCCACGTTGCCCGTTGTGCCTCAGACTTTCCACTGGCAACTGCGTTGAAAAAGGCTATTGTTAATGTCAAGTGGATGGTTTGTAGCAATAGAAATAATTTCTCAAGGCATTTTCTTTAAGGCAGCTACTAAGAGAGCTTCTTGTTTGGGGGAGGCTTTGCAATGCAGACAGGCACCTGCCAACACATTTTAATGCACTGTACAGGGCTCTCTTTTAATGTACCAGTAGAGAACACGTCAGGGTAGGTAAAATCAAGTAACGGTCGGATATGCTGAATGCGGACAAGAATCAAGACTCTTGCAGTGAATCTGGCAAAAGTAGCTGGGCTTGGGGTCTACTTTTCAACACTAAATCAGTTGATTACTGACAGGGCCCCACAGAGGTCTGCTTGGCACACATAGTGAAACTCTACCCAGAGTTAGTAAAAACAACATATGTTCCCAGAAGCTGCTTAGGAAGCTCTTTAAGCACTAGGGAATATCTGCAAAAGCCTTAGACCTTGAGAGTAGAAATAAGGACACCAATAACCTCATAATGAAGGAGTGGTCACCACAACTATACTCCTGCTTTAGCAATAGTGACTAAATGGATTAAGGCTAATACTGCTGTAAACAAGTGTAGGAGTGGTTGAAATTCTAACCATGATTTCAGTATGGACAGAGATTGTCTCAATGGGAGAAACTGTAAAAGCAGGCAGTGAGATTCAATGATGATATTCTGGCATGTTGTTTAACTGCTTGCTTTACCCTTTTATGGTTTATATTATTTCAAGACTGGTGATATCCTGGCCTTTGAAGAGAATGTCAGAAATCATACCTGAGGAAGCACTTTTTGCTCTTGGAGAGTATGATTCTTGTGGTCTAAGGAGAAAGGGAATGACAAGAATTCAGGTGTTTCTCAAACAAGGTACCTACAAAATATTAGTAAAATGAGAATGTATTTTTTTAATCAACTTGTTCAGGATCACACAACTAACTGTATGTTAGGCCGTAAATGTAATGGAAGTTAGCAGGGGAAAAAAAAAGAGATAAATCACAATATATGCTTCTTAAACTAGGATGCTTCTCCAGGCATTGTATATTTGTGGAGATGAAGCCAATAAAATCTTGACCTGTCTGCAGAAAACTGGAGGAGTGGGGTTGGTGCTGTCTTGTTGTCCGTGTAGTCAGAAGTGTGTGGCAAGTACAACCTGCTGCAGCGTTTGCTTCAAAGCCTGCGTAATTCCGAGCAGATTCAGTACCCGCTGCTGGTGTGCTACTCAACAGTAGCTGCTGCTGCTGCTAGTTGCATGTAGTTTTATGCTTATGACATTAAGAGACCAGCCGTGCTCCTTTTATCCTGTTACACTGCGTTTCTGCGCAGTTGCAAACCCAGGTGCAGGCTGAGGAGCGGTCTGTGCTACAGACCTCCCTTCTTCATGGAGCAGGGGTGGGTTTATAGTGCATTTCAGTTCCAGAAGGATTACTTGACAGTGATTAGGTGCAATTGCAGGTTCTCAGTTGGCTCTGATACAACCAGCAGTGCCTTGGCAGCAGCCCAGGTCTCAGTGGCTGGTTTTTGGTACCCAGGATGCCGGACTGCCTTTTGCAAAGCTTTGTGCTAGAGTGTTGCTACCATTAGTATTGAATGTGGCAAGATTAAAGTTACCTTGGATTTGTGTGTATGAGATGGAGTCCATATTAGTAGAGCCAAATTTAGAATTTGTATGAGGATACTATCATCTCCAATCTCAGCATTATTTTTATCTTATTACAAAATAAATTTTGAAGTTATTTAAATACCCTTTTTGGCTCTTTGGAATGTTCATTCACAGTCATTCTATGACTCTGTGATCTTACACGTGCTTAGTCTTGGTGAGGATATTGCTTTGTTTTTTAGGAAAACGAGAAGGGAATTTGCAATTTTTTTTTTCTGGTTTGTGAATTAATTCTCGTAATGGTAATGAAAAAAAGCTGTAATCCAGGGATTCACAAATTATTTGCATAGGTATTTCCATCAGCTGCAACAATAGGTACGTTTTGAGCCAGACTGAACATCTTGATGTCATTCTCTTTAAGCTGCGATATGGAGCATAGAGCAGAGGCATCAGTACTGCAGCTTGGATTCAGCTGGACTGAGCTGGACCTTGATGAATTCCACTCGTTGGGAGCTGTGATGGGAACATCATAAGAGATGCCAGAGAGATGTTGCAGCTACAGTAGCTTCTAATTCTGTGCGAAATAACAGAATGGCAGTTCAACAGTTGGGGCTGCGTTTGCTATTCTTAACTGTCCCAGACTAGTTTAGGGTTGGGAGAACAGGGGAGAATACTCAGTGCCATTGGAGGTGAACTCCATGACACTAGTTGTGTAGTATTACAACCCTCATCTGTTGCCAGTTTTGTTGTAAACTGTAACATAGTTTACATTTTTATCTATATTTGCGGTTTTAGTAACGTTTTTGAAAAATCCTCTTTCGTCAAAATGGAAAACAGGTATCATATAAAGATGCTAAAGAAAACCAAATGGAAAAAAGCGCCCCTGAATGGTGAGCAGTGGGACTAGCAGGCACAAAACTATTACTCTTGCTGGTATGGTGATATCCTTTTTTTTCTCATTAATCACATGTATAATTTTTGCTTCCAATTCCATAACCTGGTCTTAGTTTTCACACAATATGCTTTGTGAACAACGTGACTAGAATGTGAAGGGA
Source organism: Oxyruncus cristatus (assembly GCA_013399855.1). NCBI lineage: Eukaryota > Metazoa > Chordata > Aves > Passeriformes > Cotingidae > Oxyruncus > Oxyruncus cristatus. The sequence goes on from VXAY01002314.1 coordinate 1,276,643, forward strand.
TCCTACTGGTGCATTTACTTGTTTTCTGTATGTAAAAAAAAAAAAAAAGCAATGCAGTGAAAATGAGGTCTGATGTATGAGGTGTTAAGCATCATGCAGACAAGGTATGATGAAATGCTTGATGAACTGGTAATTAAAAAGAAACAAAAAAAACCCCTGAACCATACAACAAGTTGAAGTTAACAAATGTATCCCAATTCATATTTCTTATTGTATTTACATGGCTTTCAGTAATGTGTTAATGCTTCTAAGTGCTTTTTATAGAGAGGAAAAAAGGGTTGCTCAAAAAAGCAGCCCTCAAGTAAAGAATGTATTTAGTGAACTCTGACTTTAATATTGGACAAGCACAGCCTTGGGAGACTGTCAGTTTAGCATCAGTTAAGTTGATTAGAATTTTGTCAAAAATAGCTTAAACCAAACCACTGAAAAGATTTAGTCAACCAGAATGTCAATACTATAGAGATCTAAATTTTGCATTGGACCTTCCATTATGTAAATTGGCTTTATGTAATTCTAAAGTCAAAAGAGGTTTGTATTAGAGGAATAAATGTGGAGTTTATTTGCTCTTCAATAAGTGGTATGAGTTTGGAAGAAAGTAGTGGTTCAAGTATTCAAGGTTCCACTTCCAAATTTAAGTGGAAGAAAGTGAAAAATTCTTTCAGGGTGCCAGCATTGTTTTCTGAGGGCAGCAGAGCCTTCAGTCTTGAGTTTCACTGTTACTGATGTTATGATTCTGTGGTTGTGTTTGCTCCATTTTACACTTCATAGTTCAGTGTTTTACTTAGGGAGGAAGCCTGTAATGTATTTTTTAAAGTTTCTTAAAAAAAAGTGGTGGGGATCTTCAGTAACAATCTGTGATGTCTGGTTCCTACTCTCCGCAAATTTATTTTCAGATAGCAATAATGAATTCTGAATGAATTAATTCAAAATGGGATGATCTTTCTCATGCATTTCAGAAGCACCTATCATATGATTGATACAGAGGTCCATAAAACAAGATAGTGCTACCAGATGCTTCCAATATTCAGCAGTTTCTCTGATGTTCTGGCTCAGCAGAAACAGTCATCCAGACTGCTTCAGAGGTTTTTAATATTTAGTAGTCTATTGCTGAATTATGACCCTATAAGCATCTTTTTCACCTTCCAATTTATTCACACTGTAGCTAAAATAATCCAACAGACTGAGTCAGCTTTTAACTCGGGAAAAAAAAAGTACTGAGTCACCTAAAAACTCTGCCTAACTCACCAAAGTCGAGTTCCAATCTGCTAATAGCGGTATTGCAATAAAATCGTATCACAGTGTGATTGTAAAACAAGCCTTAAGATGCCACAAAAGTCAACTGACTGATAAGTGGGGGTTAGATCTCTTTTCTGTACTGTTACGTGTCCTAGAGGGTTCAGTTCTGTGTTGCTGGGGCGAGGGGCATCTATTTTGCTTTTCTTCTGAAACTTGTGGATGTTTTTTCGACGGAAGAACTGACATTTTCAGATATGAAGGAAGAAATGTGTGGGATTTTATTGGGTTGTGTTTTTAAAGAGAAACTGATGGAGACACAGTTTCTTTCTGGCAGGACTTCTGGTATAGCAGAATTGATTCATCTGTTCTTTTGTCAGTGCCTAAACATGTTACTTTTCCACTGTCTTACTAATGTATTTGTTGTCTGAACTTGAAAGCAAAGATGTTTCTACATCTTCAAATGTGTTTTACATCTGTTTATGTGCTTACAGAAGCAATTCAGAAGCAGCAGCAGCAACAGATTGGAAATAATATTGGTTGAAGTTGGGAGCTAATGGGATTGAATTGGATTTCTGAAAACCAGATCCAAAGTAGTTTGTTTCCTGTATTGCTGTAATTTTTCTCATATTTCTGAACTTCTGATCTTTCTATTATATCAGTTATATCCTCATTGTTTTTACTTGATGCCCCTAGCCCAGCATAGCTGTTCCAGTTTCTACATGCAAGTCTAACAGACCTCAGTAGTTAATGACAGGCAAAGTAGAGATAGCATGGAAGTTTATATATGGTAGTAGTTTTACGTAAAATTTCTGTTACTTCAACTGTGAAATGTCATTGTTGGAAGTCGTGCACAGAGGGCATCCATAAGTTTGGTTTTGTTTCCTCATTTTGAGTTTGCAATTAAGTGAGGAGGATACTTCAAGATTCAAATACCTTTACAAGCTGTGCGTGCTGTTTAACTGTATGGCAAGCAATTAGCATTGCAAAACCTATAAGCTAATTTTATAAAAATAGAACTGCAAGTTCGTTGGAAGTGTAGTTGTTGTTGTACTGAAACAAATAGAATGGTGATTAAATGGAGTATCTTAAAGGTTAAAAAAATGTTAGATGACTCAAAATTAAAATATGTATGAAAAGTGTCCTTCTAATCTGTTGTGAGCTCAATGGACTTTATCAAGACTTCTTGGTGTGTGAAGTGGTAGATATGAAGGGAACAGAACTGAGAGAAAGACCTGAATTTATAAGGTAACTAAATTTTTTTCTCCTCCTATTGCAGTGCAGTGAGAAACAGCTTTGAATGACTACAAGATTGAAACCCTGACACAGGAACTCAGAAAAAAATAGATTTTTATAGCTTTACATAACAATATTACACTGCAATGAGTCATGCATTTCAACTAATATTTTGTGTCTCGGAATTACTTAGTTTGATTTTTTTTAACACAATTTGAACATAAACCTGACTTTAGCAGCTACTGCATGAACAATTCAAGCTGTAGGAAAACCACAGAATCATAGAATGGTTTTATTAATTGAGTGGGCCTTTAAAGGTCATCTGGTCTAACCCCTCTGCAGTGAGCTGGGACACCTTCAACTAGATCAGGTTGCTCACAACCTCATCCAACTTGACCTTGAATTGCTTCCAGAGACAGGGCATCTGCAACCTCTCTGGAAAACCTGTTCCAGTGTAAAACTAAAACTTTCATTTAAAGCTTAAAGACTCATGAAAAATTATTTGTACCTATCATCAAAGGACCTTTCCAGATTTATATGTTTTCTTTTATTCTTGCTGCACCGGCCACAAACACTGAGTTTGAATTTCCTATTTGTCTGTGGAAGAATATTTCTCATTTAAAGAACTACAGCTTTTGTAACCTCTTCAGGAAATAGTGTCTGCCCATGAACACTGAAGAATTTAGATTGCATTAAATTATTGTATGTGGCACTGCAACTGTTCTAATCTAAAGAATCAAAAAAACGAAAGCACATTGAATATTTGCCCATATAATTTTGGTTTTCCCAAGTTTTTCATAGTATGTGATTGCCATGTTTTTCAAGTAGGGTGATTAGCTAAAGGCACTGATTTCTATAATAGTGCAAAAAAGGTGATTTTATGGGAAAAAAAAATGGTATGACTTAAAATTTAACTTCATTTGTGTTGTGGAACAGGGTGTCATGAAATCCGTAAGATTTTATTGAATTAGACAAGCCAGGTATCTGTCCTTATATGTACACTTTTTCTTATAATATTCTTTCATAATACAAGTAGCTTTTATTTTTAGACTAGCTGCTCTGTGGTAAGATGGAAGGTTAGCTGTGTGAAGTCAGGTGCTATTTTTGGTTCTGTATTAGGCTTCCCAGTTACGCCACTTAAGGAAAGAATCTGTTATGCTGCCTTGTGAGCTGCTGTGGTTAATGCACCTCTGGGCAAAGATATCCTTGTCTGGTAACTGAAAACACTTTTCCTCTTCAGACAAACTGGATTATGTTGGTATCATGAGCTGTATTTGCAAATTTTCTGTTTCCAGTTGTTGTTTCTTTGTGTAACTCATGAAATTGAGAAGCCTGACATTAAATTTCACTGTTTAATATACTGAAATGATGGACTCTTGTGGAAGTAGTGAATAATACTGAGGGAAGGGTTGTTCAGGGGTGTTTTGCATTACAGAGATAGATGAGTTGTACAGTGTGATTCAAAATAATTCAAGATTTCCAGCATTTTAGTCCTTTTCAACTGTAGTTTTCCAGCATCTAAATAGGTGCACATAATCAGTGCAATAATTGAAATGCCATTTTGGAGAGAGATCAGTTTTGCCCTTTGGAAAAAACAGTGGATGGACTTTACCAGAAAGTCCTACAATACTGGAAGGCTTTGAGAAATAGATATATGTAGCAACTCACTTTAACTTATGCATATTCCTACAGCTTATTTTCCTTCCTGTCATTTCTTTTGCAGTGAGGATGGTCTATTTGGATCGCACCCAAATGTGATCTTCCATTTCTCTGCGTGTTCATTCTCCGAATTAAATTTTGAGATGTTAAAAAAAAAAAAAAAATGCAAAAATCCCTCTTTAAAATGGAGATAAAACGAAAGTGTGATATATGCTCTATTCCATCATCTGTTCCCAACAGCTGTATGGCTTTATGAGTTGTGGTGACCTGACCAGGCTGTCTGTTCTGTCTTTCTGCATTGTCATCCTGTATTAGGCGTTTCCTGGGCTTACTGCCAGACTTTCTCTGTTTGCAAGGCAGCAGGCAAAGATTTAACATTTCTGTTTTCTTTCTTACTCTTCGGATTCCCTGTGAGACAGAAGGATTTGTCTTCTTTTTTTCACTGCTGTTCCTCATCATGGAGTATCAGTGAAATGAGGTTCATTTTCTAATGGTCGGTGTAATAATGCGACACAGCCACTGATTAAATAGTCATTTAGGAAGCTGGCCTAGAAGAATTGCTCTCATTATGATCTTTGATTCAGTTTTTTTTTCTGTTTTTCTAAATAGGTTAACGAGTTCCCTTTGTGCAAGGCAGACAAATTCAGCCTTTACAAATTATTAGAAACAAAAAACTTACTTTTTTCTCTCACTGTTCACTGAATTTAATAAACTTGAAGGACAATACAAAAGATTTGAGATGCCAAACCTCAAATGGTAAATTAGACAATGTCTTGTGGAAGTTCTGACCTAGAAGTCAGATTTATTTTATAGCTTGTTGCAGTGTCCAGCAGAGTTCAGAAGGTCCTCAGACCTTTGAGAAGCTGTGGTTGTGTATAGCTTCATAAATGTGAACAATTTCATTGACTGTGGTGGAACTGCTCTTAAGTCTAAAACTAACCAATTGCATGGGTTTAAAAGGGACTTGGTAGAGTGTGACCAAAACCAAGTGAACTATTGGAATTAACTATAGAGAAAAAGCATCACCAACACGTTTCCATAAACAGGTTAACAAGTACTGTTAGAAAGGTCTTAGAGCCCCTGAGTAAAGTGCAAACAAACAAACCTAAAAAAAGTTTCTTTATTTTGTCAAGAAATATGGTAAGTTAATAGAAAGAAAAATCAGAGTCTTAAAAATCTGAAATAATTTTGCTGGTCAAGATTCACGGTCACAAACCAGAAGATCAGGTAATGAATTTTTGCATTTTGTAACATAGTTGATACTTTTGCATTCTTTCTGCATGATGTGATCTCTGTTTCTGTTTTTCATGTTTCAGTTGCAGACAAAATAATTGTTCATTTGAGCCTCAGAAATTAAGAGGTATTTGACCTAATTCCAGTTATTTTCAGAGAACAAAGGAGTGGGTTTTTTTCTTCTTGTCTGCTAATTACCTCATGGACGTTGACTGTTGGGGAAGTTATTATGATTCATCACATAGTCCTCATAGCTACAGCCAGTAGGAAGGTTGTCTGGAGTTTATCAAGCTCATGGTTTTATGTCCTCAAACTTGAGGAGCCCCCAGTCTACCCAGTTTTGGGCAGATGTGCCTTGTTTTAGTAGCATTTGAGCTCTTTCAAGCCTTACATCAAATGTTAGCAGCTTGCTTACCCTTCTTTTGATGTTGTGTAATTTTATTTACTTTGGGAATTCCCAGACAGATCATATAGTAGAGCTGTCACAGAGGACATAAGCTGGGGAGGAACAGAAGCTTTTGCAAATGTCAAGTGCTTCTTCATTGTACCAGCAGGAATCTTACCATTTGACCTGATTTTCCAGGTTTACTGCGTGTCTGATAGAGCAGTGGGTTTTGTTGCTGATCTTGTATATAGCTTCTGTACAGCTTCTGGCCCTTGGAAGAGTTTCTTTTTTGCCTGCTTCCAAGTTGCTTAGTATAGTTGCCTTTGACACTTCTGTCATTTCTACCAAGTGACTAGGTTGTTAATTGAAAAAAAAAAAATTCTAGCAATTACAGTATTTATTAAAGGGCATATTAGGGGCTCATTGATTTGAGTTTTCTCTGTATTTCTACTTCCTGAGTGTATTCTGGCTATCCACGTGGCTATTCTCCAGCTATTTACTGAAGACATATCAGGAAACATGACTCAGTATAACCAGGCAAATAGCTGCCATAATCTGGTAGTGAACTTCTTGTGCCTCTTGTTTCCATCGTGAAGGGCGTTGATGGCTTAGTAAGTATTTAAGAATATTGGTTAAACACACCCTCTTTCCCCTGGTCACGCTATTCTGAGAAAGTGCAGAGACCAAGGGGAAATTCCAAGGTCAAAGAAACCCTATGTTAAAATCACGGTACTCAGTTGGAAAGGGTGGGAATGCCCTTTTCACCTTCCTTTTTGAGTTCCCAAGGCTGCCCAGGGAAAAATTCCTTTTCAAAGTTAAGTCTGCTCTTCTTGGTGAACTGAAATAGGAAACAGACAACTGACCTGTTTCTACAGGAGTGCTTTCCTTGCATTTTGCACTATGGGACACGTATAAACCTTTGAAATGTGAGGCTGGCAGCCTCAGAAACACTGCAAGAATTTTAATGAGGCTGAATGGCAGTGAAGGGGAAGTAGCAGTGCTAAGTGTATTTCAAAAGGGGAAACAAAAATGATGATTGCAAATACGACCTGACTGGCCAAATAGACAAGTATTTGACTTTTGCTTACTCAGAAAAAAAAAAAAAAGTTGATACCAGAGGCAAAGGGCAGAACCATCAGGACAGCATAGTTGTAATCTGTCCCAGTCAAAGAGGAACAGCATTTCCCAGTAGAGATGTGGAGACTCCTCACACGGAAGGCAGTACAGGGAGGTTATATCTAGATTTGGCACGCTGACATTTAACACATTATTCACTTTTTGTTTTTTTTCAGCAATTCACGGGAAAAAACCCAAAACATTATTACAATAATTTCAGCCTCGAACTGCTGAGCTGAAAATACATTCACAAATCCAGCTATTCCTCTGCGTGCCAGTTTTCCTTTTGCCTCCTATGTTATGTGCTTCCTTTTTAAAATATTTACACCATATCCTGTTTCTTGAAGTCAGTAGATACAAATATTTCATCTATTGTTAAAACAAATACAAATAATCTCACATATCTTTTCCAGTTTTAGTGTTTGAGTTCGATTTTCAGCTGCTGTAGAGAATTTGTCATGCAGAGAAGCTTTCCCCAGACAGAGGGTGTGGCTCTCCAGACTTAAACTGTACAGTCCTGTAGCTGCTTACTTAAATGGAATCAGACATACTAAATTAAACCAAACTATTTGTCTTTACAGCTCTTCCTGCTACGTTTAGAATAAAGTGCATTTGTAGAGCTGGAATAAATACAGTTTATCCAGTGAGCTCCTGGCTGGAGGCTGTTGATATACAATTACAAAACTATGTTTAGCGTTAAAGATTTCAGAGAATTTGAATTTCCATTCATTTTTCAAGTTTTTATAAAACCTCTGTGGCACGAGTCTCTTAATGGTTTTCTTTAGTATTTTTCTTCTGGAGATTGGAGGACAAATACATTCATGATAAAGGTTCTCTTATTGATCAATTTTTTTTCATTGTGACTTCATCATAAAGAACAGTCATTGAAGACATGTTGAATTCTGTCTATAAAAGATTGAGCACTATTCATGTTGCTTCCCAAGAGAAAGTATCTTCTGTTGGTTAGGTTCAGAGGTGGGAGTAGGGATTGATGTAAATTACATTTCAAGGTATGTGTGGTGGTAATGGAAAAGAGATTTCCATATAGATCACAATTGGAATATTCTAGTCCAGTGGCTTGATCTGACTGAAGACGTATTTCTTTGAAAAGGGCAAACTTCTTTGGTTATAAATATTTTTCAGTAATTTAAGGCTATTTTAAAAGGTAAATATGACGGGTGTATGAGACACGAAAGCACTGCGCTAGTGGACAGCAGTGGATCAGGAGTTTGGTTTTTCAAATAGCTAAGTTTCTCTCCCTTCCTTTTCAACACCCCATTTTCACTTTTTTTTTTTTTCCCCTGCATGTAAACCACATTTTTTTGTGCTTAAAGCTGTGTGATTTTGCAGTGCTTCAACATTATTTGTCTTGCAAACTATTGTTAGTCATGACACTTCTGTAACGTAATGAATATTTAGTCATATGTACCTCTCTTAGAAAGGTCTTTGTTTTCCAATAGACTTCATCCAGTGTTTCAAGATGTCCTCAACTGGAGTGTATGGGGGGAAGGTTTATGAGAAAAGACTGCTTTTTTTTATAAGAAGCAATTCAAGTTTTGAACCATTGGATCAATGTGCCACTCGCACGCTTGTTAGGGTTTGTAGCCATTGAAGCCAATTACAGTTTAATTCTCCTGATGCTGCTGCGTGAATTGTTGTCCTCTGATATTTTTTGAGCCCATCAAGCTGCAGTGATACCCTGAGTCCTTTGCATGTGTTCTCAGAAAACTGTGGTAGAATGCAAGTGAAAGGATTCTGACAAAACAGGCCCACAATACTACTGTAGTGACTCTACCATAAAAGAAATTGTAATACTGAGTTTAAGCTGTATTTATTCAGAAACTTCTCAGACAACATTTTTGCTTTTCCCTCTTCTGTTGTATTCCTTCCTGTGATTCTAGGCCATTAGAAGTATCTTTAAAGGACTGACTAAAAATACAATTCAGTCCTGTGCAAATGTGATCCACTCTGCTGTGTATAGTGACTTGAAGAAAAGCAGTACCTAAACTAGACAACCTGAGCAGTCTCGAGCTGTCAGAGGAGCAGCAATAAGTCATTTTTCATTCTAAATAAGGGGAAGGCAGTGGCGTTACCAGCAGGACATGGGCAGTGTTTCTATGGGAATGGGTGTTGTATTTAGAAGTAAATAGGGTTTAACACATTTTAAACATGTTAATCAAAACATTTAAGGTTAACAAGGCAACATTTTTCTAAAGTGTTCCTGGAGGACTGTTTCAAAATATCTTTCTGTTTTCTATATGGAGGGGAAAAAAAAGAATTCAAGGAAGTGTGAAACTTCTTTGGTGGAAGCCTTTGTAGTGTTGGCTATAATGATAAACTTCCCAGAAAACTTCGTTGTTCAGCTTTGTGTTAAAAAAAAAAAAAAGGTCAGATTTCAGGTAAAATTATTTTTTTGCCTGTGGACAAACAAATCATATTCATTTCGTTCTTTTAAAAGAGCATTTTCTGTGGTAATTAAAGCCAGGACAGGAGAGAGATGTTCTGATTGAGCTTTACTGCAAAGGCAGTGATGGAAAGCATGCACTGAAGGTACTTGTCTAGAGCTTTTGTGGCTGTAAACTAGGAAGTGGCCAAATCTGTATCTCAAAAATTACTTGACGACTAATTTTAAAAAAGCTCTCAACACTGTTGAATATCAAATCTCATTTTGGCGCTGAACTTCTTCAAGTTCAACTGTCTGAAGCTTTTCACGTTTTCAAGTTCACACATAAAAGCTCTCAGCATGAGGAGTAGCAAGAGAGTTGTTCTTTGAGTGAATGACTACATATTTGACTGATTTTGCTATGATGCCATCTTCCTTTGAAGGGCATTTTAGGAAAGATTTTGAAGAACGGAATGGTTCTTTTAGCGCTGAGCACAACAAAATGAAGAGTGGGTGAGACGATATAGAGGATTAGTGAAAAAAGAAGCAGCATTGTCGTACACTAGTTTGACAAACTTAAGTTTTGATCCCTAACTTACTGGAAGAACTGACGTTCTTTGAAAAAAGTGTTCAAATTTTTTTGGTTTTAAATTTCTAAACTGATGGAATTCTGATCCAGTTTGTAAAAAAACTGCTATATGACCTAAATACAGATATTCTTTGGAGCAGAATTGTGTGTTTTCCAAGTCAGACCATGGTGGATTTGCGGCATTTAAAAACATATACAAACAAGTTGTTAATTTAATCTTTCTCTTAATATTTTCTTGCATACTAAGTGAGCTGTTATCATTAATTACGCTGTATAAATTAATTTTAATCCTGTAGGAAATGAAGACTTCATTTTAACATCAGTTTGCACCTCGAGAGATGCACCTTTGACTTTATTATGATAAAAGCCTAGAAAAAGTCCTTTTAGGAAGGCACACTTCCATGAGCTTGGTTTCAAAAATGCTTCCCTCACCTCATCATGTGTGGTTATTTGGGACTTGTAAATTCTAGCAGATCTTTATTCCTTGTTGCATACAATTGTTCAATATTTTTTTCTTGTATATTTTATGTGTAGCCATTCTGGACTATTTGTAGGGAGGAAGAGAACTTCCAGTAATCACTGCTGGAATATAGTGAGCATCTGTGTAAAGCTTTCTCATAGTTGCACTTATCTGGCTTTCAGTTATAAGTGTATTTAGTGTCTTTTGCAATAAGTTGGAAGTCTCTCATGGTGTGTGACTGACAGGTGGAAGTCGCACGGGTCAGATACAACAGTGTGTGAGCAGAATGAGAGGCTGGAATTAGCCTGAGCTCCAAGATGGAGGTGCCGTTGCTCCACTTCCAGCAGCTTGTCTGATCACTGGCACTCCTGATTACTCCTGTGTATTCTTGCCTGGGGAAACTATATACATGAACATGTGAGAAAGCCCCTATGGGAATTAATATGTTTTGTAAAGTTCCTTCTTCATTCCAATCTCCATTTTTAGCAGATTTTCCAGTGCATTTGCAAGCGTGCTCCTGACAGCTTTTGTGCACAAATCTGACCCTTCCTTTGTAGAATTGTTCTGCAGACAACAAAAGGATGCTGCTGCATGCAGTTATATCCCTGTGTATTTCCCAGTGTCTGACATAAAACCTGTCATTTCCTCCTCCCTTACGCTTCAGCTTGGATGTTAGACTGGATGGGTTAAGGAGTGAGGGCAAGGCTTTCAATCAGAGCAGAAGGATTAATTTTTGGCGCTGCTAAGCTACAGCATTTAACTCCAACCTGCTCAAAACACACTGTAAAGGCATTGGGGGCATGAGTAGAGCAGTGGTGGGTAGGCAGAGCTTGCAGAAATGGCACCCAGTTTTAGGAACCTTGGGTGTGAACTTCCACCTCACAGAACATCTCTGCCTGTGTAGTCTAAGTGTTCTGAAACTTTTCTCACAGCTTTTCCTGTAGTGATGGGCTTGGGCTGGTTGCTGGATTCCTGAAATCTGTGGAAATGATGATGAGTCCTCTTACTGGTAGAGAGTGTTATTAAGCAGAGAGGAACAAAGTCCAAGTTAGCAAAACGGCCTTTTGAATCCAGTTTTTACTGCCTCTTCAGTCATCTAGAAGCAGCTGTTCCAAGCAGAGCTGAAAATGTGTCTCCTCAATGAGAGCAAATTGTCATTGCAGTGGTAAAATAACAATAAAAGGGTTCTGGTGATGGCTGGAGCCCTTTGGCTGCATAACACAGTGACATAAATGCTGGATACTGCATGTGGCACTGCGGTGAGCATCCGGCTGTTCTCCTGGGTCAGCTGCCATGACAACTGCACTGCTGGGGAATGCCCTGTGCTGGTCTTGCAGAGAGCTGAGGGTCATTGATATTCTGAGTGTTTCTCGGAATATTGCAGGCAGTAGAGACCCTTTCCAGTAGTTCTGCCGATGTTTAGGATTATCACAGTGGGTAAAATATGGAAATGGTGCTGTTGACAGGTACCCGGGGAAGGAAAAGAGTTAGTTTCTCTAAAAGCAGTTTTTTGTTTTACTGCTTTAATTTTGGGGGTTTACCAACTAATTCTAATTTACTTAGTGTCTACATAGCTTTTACTTCCAGATCTCATTTGTGCATTCAGTGTTAAAAAGAATAAGAAAACAGTAAAATTTTAATCTGTTTACATTTTAAAAAATAGCTTGCTATCCACAACCTTTTTTTTTTTTTTTTTCCTTAAAAGGGAGTTAGACTGAGTTGAGTGGAATTTCTTGTTGTGGCTTTTTGGTTTGCATTTTTTTTAAAGCAGACACTTTCTCCTTCACAAACTGATTTTTATTGACCTTTGAGGACTGAAGTTTTTTAAAGGCCTTTGATTTTGTGTTTTTGAAGAATGTCAAAAACATTTTTCTTTCTGATATCTCCGTCCGTCTTGAAATACGTTGCAACATCATTACTGGGATAATTAGGGCCAGACAACTGCAAAGACCATGGAAGGGACTCTGTTTCTTTTTTTCTTGAATATGAAATACCTTTTCATGAAAGGGGGAATTACTTTATTTTTTTTAATAGAGCATTAAAACAGAGCATAAAAACCCCACGAATTGCAGATGTAATCTCATTAACTCAACAGATTTTCCTGAAAGCAATTAATGTAAGAATACAAGAAGCTTTAATATTTGAATATTGTTTTCATATATTCCTATGAAAGTCATCAGCCTGCATATGTAGTTAAAGGCAAAAGTCATCAGTTTGCTTATGTTGTTTATTGGCAAAAATACAGGTGTTAGTCATAAGATATGGTGTTTTTGGAGGTGAGGAGCAGTCATATTTTACATTCTTGGCCCTGAGGTTTCCTGCACTACTAGAGAGCTGAAGTACTGGGGAACTCAAGTGTTTGTGTGATTACAAAAAAACATTATGGTATCACTGCAAAAAGGTAAAGACAAACTCATTGTTGCTGACTAACTGAAGATTCAGTATTTAAAAGTGTCGCATTTGTTCATTTTGATTTGTATGTTTTTGCTGTGAAGGTAACGTGCTTGCAGGACTTCTTTGGAGATGACGATGTCTTCATTGCGTGTGGGCCTGAGAAGTACCGCTACGCGCAGGATGACTTCGTGCTGGATCACAGCGGTAAGACTGCACATCCTAAACCCACTGAAAGAGTAAACTCTCCCCCCAGCTCCCCTGTTTGAGTTGGAAGGGACCTTTAAAAGTCATGTAGTGCAACCCCTCCAGCAGTGAGCAGCGACATCTTCAAAAAAAAGTTCGCATTGCTCCGAGCCCCACTGGACCTGACCTTGAATGTTTCCCAGAATGAGACATCTACCACCTCTCTGGGCACCCTGTTCTAGTGTTTCACCATTCTCACCATTAAAAATGTTTTCCTTATGTCTGCTCCGAATCTATCCTTTTTTTTTTTTTT
>VXAY01002314.1:1289839-1367233 GCA_013399855.1 Oxyruncus cristatus
TTTTTCTTTTGTTAGCTCCGCATCTTTTTTTTTTTTTTTTTTTTTTTTTTTTTAGTTTAAAACCATCCCCCCTTGGCCTATTGCTACAGGTCCCACTGGACATGTTTTTGTCTGTCTATATTGTTTGAGCTATAGAATCATCCTCATTTTCTTCTATGAAAAAAATTAATATTTGGTAAAGAAGACTTGTCCTGGCAAGAATAATCGGATTATTTTGGAAGAGCTTCAGGGTGTGAATAAGAGGGACACCATTTCCCATAGCGCATACTCCTGGAAAAGCTGCAGCCCAGGGCTTGGACAGGGGCACTCTGTGCTGGGTTAGGAACTGGCTGGAGGGCCGGGCCCAGAGAGTGGTGGTGAACGGGGCTGCATCCAGTTGGGATCCGGTCACTAGTGGTGTCCCCCAGGGATCAGTGTTGGGCCCAGTTCTGTTTAATATCTTTATTGATGATTTAGATGAAGGGATAGAGTGCACCATTAGTAAATTTGCAGATGACACCAAGCTGGGGGGGAGTGTCGATCAGCTGGAAGGCAGGAGGGCTCTGCAGAGGGACCTGGACAGACTGGAGAGCTGGGCTGATTCCAACGGGATGAGGTTCAACAAGGCCAAGTGCCGGGTCCTGTACTTTGGCCACAACAACCCCCTGCAGCGCTACAGGCTGGGCACAGAGTGGCTGGAGAGCAGCCAGGCAGAAAGGGATCTGGGAGTTTGGATGGACAGGAAGCTGAACATGAGCCAGAGTGTGCTCAGGTGGCCAAGAAGGCCAATGGATCCTGGCCTGGATCAGGAACAGTGTGGCAGCAGGAACAGGGAGGTGATTCTGCCCCTGTGCTCAGTGCTGGTGAGGCCACCCCTGGAGTGCTGTGTCCAGTTCTGGGCCCCTCAGCTCAGGAGGGATATTGAGGTGCTGGAGCAGGTCCAGAGAAGAGCAACCAGGCTGGTGAAGGGACTTGAGCACAAGTCCTACGAGGAGAAGCTGAGGAAGCTGGGGTTGTTTAGCCTGGAGAAGAGAAGGCTCAGGGGAGACCTCATCGCTCTCTACAACTACCTGAAAGGAGGTTGTAGCCAGGTGGGGGTTGGTCTCTGCTCCCAGGAACCAGCAGTAGGACAAGAGGGAAGGTTTAGGTTGAATATTAGGAAGAAATTTTTTACAGAGAAAGTAATCAACCATTGGAATGGGCTGCCCAGGGAGGTGGTGGATTCACCATCCCTGGAGGTTTTTAATATGAGACTGGATGTGGCACTTAGTGCCGTGGTCTGGTAAGCACGGTGGTGTTGGATCGAGGGTTGGACTTGATCTCAGAGGTCTTTTCAAACCTGGTTGATTCTATAATTCTATGAACTTTTTTTAACGTGACAGCAAAAGCGACTGCTGTTTCTGTAATTTTTACGAATGCCATAATGTCATTACAGAATGTTCAGTTGCAGCAAGTATGGGTGTATATCTAACCACTGGCCCTTATACTTGGATGGATGGAGGATTCAGCTGGCTTCAATTCTATTGATTGTTACCAGTGTGCTACTTTTCCAGAACTGCTTGCTTATGTTGATTCAGTGAGTGTGGAGGTGATAAGAAGGGTATTTTTTGACATAGTTAACATAGCTATGGTTTTATTCTTGTTCAGGAATGGAAGAGCATGGTTGTATTACCTCACAATGCAAATCCCAGTCTGGCCATAATCCTAATTTCCCTTGCACATTTTAAGGCTATAAAATTTCTTTTCACATTACACAGTGCACAGACTAATTGGGCTCATTTCCTCACTGAGAACCCAGTGAAGGAGGGGTTTTTCCTCCCTTTGTCTCTTCAGCTTTGGTGGTCCCTGCTTCCTCTAATAACTCTGGAAAAGCAGGTTTAGATACAGAGTGGAACATGACTAGCGGGGCTCGCAGCTCAACTTTAGTGTTTTTGATGATGACATTGACATTGTAGTGATGAATAACAGGGACAAAATTAGGGGGGAAATTTATATGATTCCATTGCAGAATGATTTGCTAACGATGCCAGCTGTAGGAATGAAATGTTTCCAAAGTGTCAGTGCATGTATGCCTATTGATTCCTTTTCCACTTAGGTTGTCTTCTTTTTGATGATGTAGAGCTGATGGTAAATGACAGTAATCTATTGCTTCAGCCTTTTGGAAACAATAGACATTTTTCACTGTTCAAAAATTGATCACAACATCAGTTTCTTGCAAGAGAAGGGAAATGATGCTGGCTGGGCAGTTACCTTACATGAAACTGCTGTTACAGCATGCAGAATTTACTGAGTTATCAGAAGAACCTTGGCATCAGCATGGGTACAAACTTGAATTATAGTAATAATCCAGCTTCAAGACATGAAGGAATGTTATATGCAAAATATTACATACAGTATTTGAGTAGCTCAAATATGTTTTTATGCTAAGTAGGTTTGAGTTCTGAGATGCTCTTACGAATCTGTTTAATTCAATAAGGGCATTTTCTGGATAGTAAACAGCGTCAGGGGTGTGTGGAGGAAGGCTGTAGCACTGAACTGTTGTCAAAACTCTTACCTGCTTGCTTTGTAGAGTGTCGTGTTATGAAGTCCTCTTATTCGCGATCATCTGGCATGAGGTACACTGCATCCAAAAGTCCAGGACCTTCACGTCGAAGCAAATCACCTGCCTCAGGTACTACTTCTAGGAAAAAGCTGGACACGTGACATACGTCAAAGTTAGAATTCATTTAATAGGATGAAGAAAGCTGTTGGCTCTGTCTGAAATACACGTGCCACACTTTGTTTCCTGGGGGGAAAAGAATGTTCTTTCAGTTTGTGTCATGGATTTAATCCTAATGTAAAATAAAATTTGCATTTTCTTTTTAATTCTGGGAAGAAATACGGTTTCTATTTTTTAATTACAGGCACAAATAATTTCAGTTTATGAACACTGGAATGATTTGTGCTAATTGTACACTTGGGATATGTTCTCAGCATGGCACTTGATTTTTTCTGGAAGACCTTTAGCTACAGGGTGGTTATATGGTTAACTTGGTGTTCATTGAAGTAGAGTATACCCTCAAGTTTTGAAATTGAAAGATTTTTTTCTATATAAGGCAAATATTGTAGAAAAAACAGGACTTCTATGTTTAAAGTAAATTTAGGAGATGTACTGTAATGTTATTGCCCATTGACAGAGAATTTGTTTTCTTCTTCTTCTTGTGCTTCTTGTAATTTCAAGAAAGGTTCTGAACATCGTATGTTCCAACCATTGAGTCTTTTATGCAATAAATAAAGGGAGAAACTTGGGGGTTTAATTTTTTTTTTTAACCTCTGCATTTAATTTCTAAACGTAGTAAAAATTAATTTTTTTTCTCTCAGACCTGGAGAAGTAGCCCTGAAATCAAACCATTGAATATGTAAATATACGATGCACTTTTTTGAATGTAACTATATATGTAAGCTCCTATGTGTGAATTCAAAACTATGACATGTTCTATATTCTCGTTTCCACATCAATATTTGTTTTCCTTGATTGACACTGGTCAAAGTAATTTTATGTCTTTTGGGTTCTTTCAAAGTAGAATATTTATAATCTGTTTATAAAGGTTGAATATTTAACTGAAAAGCTTCATAGAAGGATCACAGAAAAATGTTACATAAAGGATAAGTTTTGCAACTGATACACATTTCGTGCAATTCTGTTACCTCCAGTGAGATCATGTGGAATATCTATCAACAGTGAGTTTTATGCAAAGTATTTATAAATAGTGCTGCTGTATCCTTACTTGTTTCTACTTGGACCCCTCTTGGTTTGGTTAATTTGAAAAATTTATCGAAATGTCTGATATTTATCCTTCTGTTTACTTGCCTTTACTTTTCATCTAGTCTTTACTTATCTTTATTTACCCTTCTTCCTTTCGTGCATGTTCAGAGCTGTTTAATAACTTCTTTCCTTAATGTCTTTTTCCTTTGTGTCAAATATATGAGTACAGTAAAGAGGGGTGGCCACTACTCCAGTGCTCATTCTTCAGCAAAATCCCCAGGTGAGCCATTACTATTATGGCTGTGTATCAGTAGTGTGTCCGCTCCCTCTCCCTTTACCTGTATTCTTTTTGCTGTGTTTGTGAATATTTTCAAGCTTGAAACACACATTTTGCATTTGATGAATCAGAGACATAGTGGGTGTTGTGTTTTTTTTGGTTTTTTTTAAGTCGATCATTTGAGCAAAATAATGCTTTTTACTTGTTGGACATCTGCTAATGGTGTCAAAATTAAATTTTTAAAGGTATAATTTGACTACAGGTAGTCAAAGAGGAGCATCCTGAGGAGCAACACATTTATATGTCTATTCTAAAGCTTATTATAACAGAAAATTTCAGCCAGCAAAAAAAGACAGGGGTGAGGGTTACTGAAAAAAGCAGTGCAAAACCGTGTCCTAGGTTTTCATTTTATCTGCACTTTCTCTCTCTTTGTTTTCTTATATTGTTTCAACCTAAGTTCTAAAACACCGAGAAATCTCTCTGAACCTTCAGTTCAAAGAGAAAGCATGTGTGAAACAAGTACCATGCAATTTGATTAGCAAATAACTTGAGATTTTGAACCGTATTAGAAGTTAACAATTGAAAGGGTATTAATAGATTTGTCAGTTTTAAACATTTCAGTATGCTAAAGAACTGTAGCATAAATGCTTAAGAAAGAAAAAAAAAATCTTTTTTTTCTGTCACTGTATTCAAACTGGTATGCGTGTCTAAAGAAACCTCAAAAGAATTTATGCTTAGAGAATAGGTAAAAAAAACAGGTTTGAAATATACGTGAAATAATCAGCAGATCAATAGGATGGGACAAGTTTTTGTCTGTACAGTTCTTGTGCCTGTAGAGGTTGCCTGTGTGGCTTTTTGAGTGGGGGGGGGAGGAAAAAAAGTGCTGCTCTATGAAATAGCAGTTTTAGATATTTAACCTCAGCGAGCAGCTGAGCACCATGTAGGCACTTGCTCACTCCCCTGCTGCAGCAGGATGAGGGAAGTGAATTGGAAGGGTGATAAGTGAGAAAATTCATGGGTTGAGATAGGAAAAATTTAATAACTGAACTAATAATAGCAACAGTATTTGCAAAGGAAAATAACAAAGAGAGAGAAATTAAACCCAAGAAAGACAAGTGATGCAAATGACCAATAACAGATGCCCAGCCAGTTCCTAAGTAGCAACCCCTCTGCCAGAATTCCCCCTAGTTTTCTTCCTGAGTGTGATGCCATATGGTCTGCAGTACTCCTTGGGTCAGTCAGGGTCAGCTGTCTTGCCTGTGTCCCCTCCAAACACCTCTTGCACCCTCAGCCTCCTCACTGACAGGCCGTGTGAGGAACAGAAAAGGCCTTGATGCTGTGCAAGCCGGGCTCAGCAATAACAAAAACATTCCTGAATTATCAACACTTTCCAGCAAAAACATAGACTTTGTGCTAGCTCTGTGAAGAAAATTAACTCTACCACAGCCAAAATCAACATAAACAGTGCTGACTCCCTATAGATGCAAAGTTTTTCAATCTACACAGGACCAATTCCAGCTTTTTTGTTGTTGCAATTTTGTACAAACTCACACGCAGTGGATCTCAGAAAACATTGGCAAAGAGGAATTTGCAGATGCTTTTTTTCAATAGCATCCTCAGCAGAGCAAACCATGTGTTGTAGAGTCATAAAAGGACAAAAATTGGAAGGGACCTCTGGACATCATCTAGTCACACCCCTGGCTCAGAGCACCACCCTTGTCCACAAAGCATAGCTAAGATATTAGCAAAGAGCTTCACTACTGTCAGTGTAGGCTGGGATGTTCTTCCATAGGCAGCTTTGAGAGGAAAGAACATTACATTAATCAGCCAGTTTCACTGGGACGGTTTGGTGGTTCTGTCAGTGCTTAAGAGGATGGAAGTGACTTAGAGACAGATAAAGATGCCTTGTCGTGTAGACCTTAATGGTCACGTTCAGGAAATAGTGACATTTCTGTGAGCCGTGTAAAAGAATTTGTGAGCAAAGAAAAATCTTTTCCTCTTGTAGTAATAGCTTGTCATTTGGAAGCAAATTCTTCTACTGAAGTATCTCATTTCTTGGTCGTGCAGAAAAGAGGATTCAGTAGCTCTTTTCATTGCTGCACTTGCAAATTCTTCATAAAACGAGGATGTATTGATGTGCTGGGTTTCAAGAAGTTTATCCGGAACAAAGTGATGAAGTCTGCAGGAGGGATGTATACTCTTAAATACTTTTAGCTTCTTAGAAAAACCCACTTAAATAATTAGCCTGTTGTTCTTACAGGCAATCCTTGTTAAAGTCAAGACAAAAATACCCTAAACACTCTGAATATTTTTAGGATAAAATACTAGTCCTGTAAGAGAACTGAGAATGTAAGTTACCAAACTTCAAGATAGATGTATTCTGTAGCTATATGCTAATTAGTTATATCTTAACATCATACACCAGAGAAAGATTTTTGTGACAAATGGGGATTTATGGAAATTGCAATGCAGTCAGCCTGGCCTACTGGCAGATGGACTGACTGCCCAGGTCGTAAAAATAGTCCTTGGAGGGCGTCTTCAACACTTGGAGAATGTTAGTGTACTAGGTCAATAGACACTTGGAAAATAAATCCAATAGCTCTGTTTAAGAAGTGATGCATAATCCATGACAGACCTGAATGTGTAAGGGTATTTGCAGGTGTATCTGCTAACTAATTTGAAGCTAAGTTTCTATTTACCAGAGTTGTTTTTTCTTTCTGAAGAAATAATTCATCACCGTGAATCAGCTATGAAACATTTTTAGCTTTTAAATTGCTGCCTAGTATTTTTCTGTCCCACAAAAAATGAGATTGAGTTAGAAAGGAAATAATGTCTCATCATATAACATTGCATCATACTTGTGTATGGTGGACAGTGTGCTAATCTGTCTGCCTAATGAAATTCTTCAGTTTGTTCAGAAATTCTTCAGAAAAATACAAGGACTGACTTAAGTAATATTCCAGTCACTGGAGAGATAACAGATGTATGAGGCCTGTCTGAAAAACTGGACTTAAAATAAATAAACTCTTTAAGTCAGAGGGCAAGGGAATGTATGTTGTCAGAGACACTTGTACTTATTGGAAGTTCAGAAATAGCCTACAGCTTTTCCCCTGTTGAGGTTTTTTCCCCCGTAATCAATATTTTTCCTGAAGTACTGTTGAAGTTCTTTATAATCCAAACAGTTCATATTTGCTTGTTTTTTTTTTTTCCTTGGGGGAAAAACAAACAACTTGTGTTCTGTGAAACATTCTACCTAGAAAGTAGGTCATTGATCCAAAATGAATAGAAGAAGGGTCAAATGTCTTTTGCATTTTTTCTGTGTAAATTTTACTGTGCGATATCACAATAAATTATGTAATTTTTAAAGGCTGTGGCTGTTATTTACCCAAAACTCTTGCACTGGCAAAGGACAGAATAGGCTTTCTTAATCTCTGGAATGACAATGCAATATTTGTGTGTCTTTTTGAACCCACATCCAGCCACATGAATTTTTTTCAGGTGCAGTTGTGTGGCATCCAAGTGTGTAATTTATTCCGAAATGCTGAGGAGTCCTTTTTGGTCTTTGTATGCAGACTTGAGGGATTAGTTGTCAAGAGAGGTATATTATGTCTAAAATCAAGTATGGTTTCTGAATTTTATTAATCTATTCTATTTGTTTGCTTTTATTGCTTTTGCCAGTTAATGGAACCCCAAGCAGTCAATTATCTACCCCAAAATCTACAAAGTCCTCCAGTTCTTCACCAACAAGCCCAGGCAGCTTTCGTGGACTCAAGGTAAGTAGAGAAGAACCGTAGAAACCCCTACAATCCATTATTCATTGAATGTATTCAGTGGTGCTGAAGGAAAAAAAAAAAAAAGAAAAAGGAAGTTGTTAAAATTTTGTAGGGTAACTTTGCTGGTGTAATTTTTGCTAGCATGGAATGGAGAACAGATTTGACGTAAGATTTTTGTATTCTGTTGGTTAGCAGGGTTTGAACACTCAGCTTAGGAAAGGCAGAGGGTGGTGGCTTGGATATGCCAATTTGCCCTCCAAATTTTCCGTTGTTCCATGGACTGCAGAAATCCTCCAAGTAATTTATATTCCTTCAGCCTGTCTAAATGTAGTATCCTTTTTTGAATGCCT
The DNA here is from genome assembly GCA_013399855.1 of Oxyruncus cristatus. Taxonomy (NCBI): domain Eukaryota; kingdom Metazoa; phylum Chordata; class Aves; order Passeriformes; family Cotingidae; genus Oxyruncus; species Oxyruncus cristatus. Next base: position 1,297,964 of record VXAY01002314.1, read on the forward strand.
TATAGTCTTGTAGCATTGCCTGAATTTCATCTGAAGCACCCTTCTTCATCTGTGGCACACAATTTCACCCCTTAATGCAGTCTCCTGCCTGAAAGCATTCGAGGAGTTTCTTTGGGAGCAGCCTGATGTCTGTCAGATTTTTCTGTGTTACACTAAGAGAATTCCCTTCCTCTCCCACTTAAAAACTGGTGACATTTACAGTTCTTGGAGGCTGCTCTGTGCCTTTTGCTCAGTAAAATAAAAAGAACAGTCTGGAGCACAGTTGAGCATCTTATTGCTGCATTTGTGCAGCTGTCCTTTCAGGGAGAATTTTCTTATGTAATCATCAATTGCAGCCTTACTTGAAGCAGCCTGGATGGTTTGCACTGATTATTCTCATCAAGTAATAGCTCCTATTGGTGAACTCCTATTTGTGAAGAGGCTGCATAATTCTGTGGAAAACTGTTTTCACAGTTAAGAGACTGGCTAAAGGACGTGATTTGAATAGTACTTAGATTTGGGTTTTGACATGCTAATTGTTATCAAGTCTTTGTTTTGCAAGGAGTAATGGCACTGGTTTCTGCCAGGCTTCTGTGATAATTCTGACAAAAGATTTTATTTTAATATTTGATTTAATTTGTTTATTTTTTAATTTTTATTGCTTTGTTTAATTATGTTTGAAGTTATTTGGTTCATTGAGGTAATTTACTGTTGATCTCTGTCTTTATGATGTCCTGTACCATCCCATAGCTACTCTTTATCCAAAGCAACATAGTTTAGCCTTTCTCCTATAAAGCATTTCCAAGAGCAGTAATAGTACTGACACTGAAAATTAGAGCTGTGTGTCTTAAAGGTTGTCTGGACAGCTCCACTATAGAGCTTACAGTAGAGGACACCAAAATCATCAGGCTTAGGCTCTCAGCTGGTCTGCACTATATTTAACAAATGCTCTTTTGTCAGTCTTTAATGAAATTACAAGTTTAGAAACTAGATAATTTGCTTCGTTTTTTCCACTGCTGTCCTATCTGCTTTTAGCCGATTAAAGCTCCATTAAGACAGAGATATTTCTGATAGCAACAAGCAACTCTCACTAAAGTGGACATGTCCTCTTTCCCCTTCACTGTCTATTTCACTCAAGTAGGCTGTTGTACTTTTTCAATTTGGAATTTAATTGATGCTGGATACTAATGGTTTTTCATGTCAAAGAATTCGTCCCCACATGACAAAAACAGCAAAAATGAATTAAGCATCTCAGACCTGATGTGTTACTGAAGTAGCAAGTACCTCTTGGTTTATTCCATCAGGATGCATCTGTTCAGTAGGAGTATCCCAACTGTGCTCCCGAAACTAAAAGATAGGGAATGTTATCTGGTGAATCACAGGGTAAATTCCAAAAGGATCAAACGTGCTGTTGAGTCACACTTGTTTCTTGATTATGTTCTAGTAGGAATGACTCTTTTGGGGAAGTATCAACATAAAAAACCAGATTCTTTAAAGAAACCCCTTTTTTTTTTTTCGTAGAATTGGTTTTGGTTAGACTGATGAGGAAAAGAGAGAAAGCAGGGAAAAATTCTATTATTTTGAGATTACTGCTTTTCCCCTGTTGTCAAATAATTCCTTGTTGCCAAGACTGCATTGCTGCAAAGACAGGCAGTTTGGCTTCCTGCATTTGTATAAAGAAGGTGCCATGACTACAGCTGAATGAAAATGTAGATATACATACCATGGCAGAGGGTGACAGAATAACGTGTATTTAAGAGTTTTCTGGCTTTGGGAATTCAGTATTTTGAGTGATTTGTTGTGTAGAATTCATTTATGTTTGCTTTTGTAGAAGATGAAACAGCAGCACTTAATGGTTTTGTAGGACCTTAAGGCAGCAGAAAAAAGGGAACGAATCAGGGTTGATGTTTCTCTTACCTGTAAAGAGCAGAGCATCAGAGCAGCTGCACTTGAACTGTACTTTAAAAACTGCTTTATTTGAAAAGCCAGAGCAAAATAAAATATTTTACTGTAGATTAGAACCTAGCTAAGCTTTTTGTAGTTTGACAGTCAACGTAGAGCTCAAGTGATAGTGCTAAACATCAAGGCAGTCAGCTTGCAAAAGATACTGATTGCAGCAGCAATTTTTTTCTAGTCTCAGACATGGAGTCCTACATCATGTTCTCTGAATGCCACTTTTCCTTCAACGTGATGTCTCTTCAGTCCCCAAGGATTCCTTCTGCTTCACAACACTTTATAAGAAGACGTGGTATGTTCAGGCACAGAAAGTTCCTCTCGGGAAACACTCCTCATGAACAGCTTATCTTTAACGAAAAGGGCTTTCTTCCTGTCCTTTTTTGCTCTTCCAGCCAGAGTGCCCTTGTGCTATTAAGCCTCAGTACATACAGTAAGCCAGTTTGATATGCAGCCTTTGCAGAGAGTTTCTTCAAGGTGAAGATTTAGATATAAAAGTTAACAAGTGTGAGCACGAAGTAAATAACTACTCTGTAAATATTCTTCTTTCATCACGTGCCGAGTTTCTGGTTCTTCTGTTAAATTTCTGTAGAGATAAAACCTAGTTTATGGGTTAAGAAATAATGGTAATAGAGCATTAGGTGGCATGGGACAACTGACTGAGAGGAGTTGTTTTGCTGTTCTGTGGGCAAGTGACAATTGAAAGGTTTAATATTTTTCTCTGGTTCTAAGTGTGCATCTTTATGCAATGCTTTTAGGGGTAATTTGACTCCTAGCTCTTCTAGTGCATCTGTTACTATGCACAATTTGTACCATAAAAGTCATCCAGAGACTAGATTAAATTTAATATTTTGGAAAGTGTTGTCATAACTTCTTTATGCTTAATGGGGTGTACTTTATTGTCCCCTCTTGAAATTAAGTACCACAGTGTCTTGTAATCTTTTTTAAAAAGAAAATAAAATTTTACAAATAAAGAAGCTGTACATGTGAGGCCTTTCTTAGAATCTCAATTGTTACCTTTAAATTTGTTGTAGTATTATTTTTGCAATTGATTGACCAAATGACCGAAGTGAAAGGGCATTACGACCTGATCCAACAAATAACTTAAGTATGCTTAACTTTCAGCTATTGTGTAGTCCCTTTTACTTCAATGAGGATGTTAATATACTTAAAGTTAAACATGTGCTTAAGTGATTTCAAGGATTAATGCCTATCTTCATCAAGGTTTTTAATCTCCTCAATTTTGTACACACATGTGCATTGTGGGTAGTTGCATGTTAAGAATATTTACATGTGATATCCAGCCTAGTGATGTAGGTGCCACAGCAGTTCATAGAGGGACTCTTTAACTGATGCGTTTGTTGAATTTACAATTCAGCATCTTTTTTGCCCATGCAGTGGAGGAAAAAAGAGTTGGCTAGTTTGTGCTGGTAGGGAAACACTTATTGTCAAGTCCCCTCACCATTCTCATCAGTTGGCTACGTGCTTTATATAATGTGATGCCACTCAAAACCATCTCTAGGAAAAGGTTAAATCTTTCTCTGGTTCTTCAGAGAACAATACCCACAATATATGCTCACGTTAATGGAGGCATAATCACTACATTCCAGTTGGCTATTGTGTTTTTAAAAGTAGCTTCTTAGTATAGTTGGGTTACTACAACGTTTAAGTATCGCTTGAAAAATACAAGGTTTCTGTCTTACAGATTATGTTACTATTAATCATTATAATAATAAATACTGTCAACCTCTCAATGAAATACTGATTATATAAATAATGTTTTGTTTCCGTTCAGAATATGTTTTAGCCCTTTCTTCCTGCAGCCTGTCAGGATGAATTACAATGACAATATTAAAATGTCCCCAGATTTCAGAGAATAATTCTGCAGTTAATTCAGTTTCACTAAAATATTTGAAGTCTACAGTTAGATTCATCACCAGTTTGAATGTTTTCATAAAGACACAGCTGCTTTGAGAATACCAAGGAGTTTTTCTGAAGGTATGAGAGTTCCCATTCCTTTCTTAGCCTTCAGATGAAAGATCAAACACAGCAATGTTTGATCAGAACTCAAGGAAAGGTTAGCAATAATAGACTTACTTTTTCTAAGTTTGGCTAGATGAACTTCGAGGATGTTACAAAAATAATGTTTGTGTAGGTGTCCCGTGTTTCTGTCTGCATTTTTCCAGACACAGGGATGTGGGTCTGCATACATATGAGTATGTGTGTACCTTGCAGTTTAGTCTCTTCAGCACTTCATGAAGGTGTACAGGACAACGCATACGGGAGCTCTGTGTTCCTGGCAACCTGGTGGCTAAAGTTCTTCATTGCTATCTAGGTGTGAAAGGACAGGCACAGGAAACGTTTAGGTGGATGCTCTAGAAGCCACCATCCATTTAGCTGCCAAGGAGTAAGGTATTTCCTTTGATATGGAAAAAAATCCCCAAATGTCTCCAGAAACGTTTGTGTCATGGATAATTTATTTAATCCAGAGTGCAAAGATTTGCCAGCTAAGGGACCATTCCACTTCAAAAGAATATGAGTTTATATCCGTGGATCCTTTCTCACACTCTCATGACACAAAAAATGAAAAATCCCACCACATGTGTAGTTGTGGCAGAGCTGTGGTTAAACTTGCCGTTTCAGATTCTGATCTAACACCTCAGCCACAACAGCAGCAATAACTTTTTTATTTATTTTATTCTTTTTATCTTTTTTTCCTGTTAGTGTTTGTTTTTTTGTAAATACTGTGGTAAGAAGGAATGTGCCCGGTCATGCTATGCCCTGATTACAAGACTGAAGGAAGTTGGAAATACAGGCTAGATATTCCCATGTATTGTCACTCACTGAATACCCAAAATAGATTACTAATATTTTAGACTGATGACTAATACTTTGCAGTGAATGATCTGTTCTGTTAGCTCTGCTTCATGCTTGAAGAAAATGTGACTGGTTATAAAACCGACTCATGATTTTGCACAAATGTCATTTAACCCAAATGTCCTTGTTCCTGATCCTTGTTAAGTAAATAGGTAACTCGGAAAGACAGCAGCATTAACGTAGCCGAGTTTTAAGTTATTATCAAGGAGCAGAGTAGTAGCTGACTGCTTGCTGTTTGATGCTACTCCTGTGCCAAATGCTAGTAAACTTCATTGTTTTAGAGGCTCTGCAAAATTAAGTTGTACAGCTTATAGTTACTGTACCTTTAGCTGATTTGGCAGCTCAGCTGCCATTAGAAACTTAAGCATTCATTAGCATTTCATGAGCCTTTAGACAATATCCCTATCTGTCAGTTCAGTTCTTTCACTGACAATAGTGTTAATGATTTAAAATATTCAGCAGTGTAACCAGACAATGTCAGCTAAAACGGAAAATGCTGCATTTGCATTCCCCGTGTCGTGCAAAGCCATTTGAACAGACACTGAGCTTAAGGCAGAGAAGCATTTTAATCCTTTATGTGGGGAATGGTGAGCTACTATAATAGCCCATGAAGAAAACAAGATATGGAACTTCACAGAACAGCAGGAAATTTTACGTAGAAGAGGGCGAATGATCTAAAATATATTTTAGTTTTATGGAGCATACATAGCTGTAGTGGGAGAGCTTATAAAAGTGGTGCACAGAACACAGCCAGTACATTTTACTATTTATGGCATTCATTCCTATGCCTCCACCCCTTTTTAAAATAAAAATTTATTGCTGTGTCTGTCCCTGGGCAGTATGACAGGATGACTATAAGTAGAATTGTGAAGATTCAGATGAAGTACCAATTAAGTTTTTAGGGCAGGAAAATCAGTTTTCTTCAGCCATCATGCTTCAAAATCATTTAGATATTTGTTTTTCTACAGTGTCATAGTTACTAAAACTGAATCTATGTCTGGATGCATGTCACACATCTAACTTGAAGTGCTTGTATATATGATAAATTTTTGCATCTATAATAATATAAAATATAGCCTGATAGATCACTAAATAAATCTGATTATTGTAGATGTACCTGGCCAAAATTCTCTTCTTTGAATGAAAACTGGTAGGGCAATGCAAACATTTCTCTATTACCTTCCTAGCATGCTACAGTGCTACTCTGAAGAGAGCATATATTGGTAGAGTTCGGGTGGGGAAACCTCAGACAACGCCATCTCTGAAGAGATGTGTTAGACTGCAGCGTGACAGCATGTGATTGCTGCTCTGGTTGTCTGGAGGTGGCTTCCTCTGGCTGACATGAAAACACGCGCAGAGTTTATTGTCATGATCCTGTGTAGAACGAGGAGGGAATGTTGCCTGCGCGCAACTGACTCTGTCGTGTATAGATGGAAGTAGGTGCAGCTGGAAGGAATTTTCTTTGCTGTTTACTAAAATCTGTTCAACTGCTGATCTGAATAGGAATACTGGGACTGAATCTTAAGTTGGTGGAAGTGATGATGTATTCTTATGACGGTGAACTGTGAGGAAGCAAGAAAAACAATACAACGGGAGTAAAAAGTAAACTGACTTGGTTATGGGTGGTTTTAGGGTGGGGTTTTTTCCAACTTTTCTTCTTTCTTACATGGCTCTTTCTTGTGATTACCATCAGAAATAAAAAGTTCTTGTGTAAATCCATAGATCTCTCCACATGGTGGATCTTCCTCCAATGTGAATGGTGTACCTGAATCACTCCGTTGCCAGAGTCCTGAAGGTAGGACACCAGTAATTGCTAACAATCCTTGCAAAAATTTTGTTGTAGGTGACAGCTGGTTTGGCACTTTTAGGTGGTTCCTAATGACTCGAAATCCTTTTCTGTTCTGAGATGTTTGATACCTTGTGGACAAACTTACCTTGGAAAAATTTTTATCGTATTTTATACATCAAGGTAGTAATGAGTGGGAACAAATTTTGTAAATTTTTTTGTCAAGTGGTAGCTTATTAGTGGACCCTGCTCTTCAATAGTCCCTCTTAGGCATTTGATTTTGACCTGCAGTTTGGGGCTGGATTGAAAGAGGAACCCTCCTCAAAAGAGCTGATTGTACTTCAGGTAGAACCACTGGCCTATCAACTGACCTTAGCTAAACTTAACCTTTCATTCCTTATCTCTTTAAAGCCATGTTAATTATTTTAATTATTATAAAATTTCATTTTAGAGTGATTTTTTTTATTTTAAAAATACTGAAATAAGTGCCTATCAGCATTACTTGCACTTTGGATGTTTCAGCAGCAGCCATAGGAACTTGAAGGAAATCAGCACATAAAACTTTTTGGGTCTTTTACATGCGTTGCAGGTGAATTCTGTTTGCATTTTTACTTTGAGTTTGCAAAAAGATACTTCAAAAAAGTAATTTGAGCTCAGAAAATTTTAGACTAAGAACTTCGAACTGCATTCATTACTCTTCGAATATGCCTGTACAAAACCATAGTAAGAATTGATTTGTGTGTTAAAAGGTCAAACAACTCTGGGTTTATCTTGTTCTTTCTTACGTTTGAGATAAAACCAAGGGAATAAGCAGTGAAGAAAACAGCTTACTTTTAAGTTTTGCTTTGCATTTGTGACTGTTCTGTTTCTGTGGAACCCATTGGGGATATATTGCATCCTGCTGACACTTCAGCTTGCATCACTGACTTTTTTCTTTTTTATTTTTTTCAGGCGTGAATGGAAACAAGTTCTCAGGGTCATCTACCATTCTTGAGAAGTACAAAGTGGGGAAGGTGATTGGTGATGGCAATTTTGCTGTTGTAAAGGAGTGTGTAGAACGGTGAGCAAGGAAACTGTTCAGTACTGCTGTTTATTTTACTGGATAAAGCCCTGTGCATTAACATAATTCCTTAGAAAAATGTAAGGAGATGAGAGCAAAGAGCAGCATACCCATATACAAAGATGTGCATACACTTCAGGAGAAGCAGGCATAGTGAAATATGCAGAGCTTCCTATGTATTCTGCTAGCAAAGGAAGATGAGAACAGCAGAGAAACAGAAGAAAACTAAAGGAGGTATCACCTTCTAATGGTGACTCTTAAGGAAATCCCACAGATCCTCAAGAAATCCCTCACACTACAGATGGCTGTGGGTGACAGAAAATTGTGTGTGGCATCTAAACAGTCTTTGAGAGCTCCCCCCTTCTGCCTCAGCACTTCTGCTGCTCTAATGTCCCTACTGCCTGCTGCTTACATGATTTTTCACAGCTTTCAGTATACTGTGGGTAAAGCATTCTTAAAGGCGTGCAGTTGTTGGCTATTAGCCTGTGCTACTGGCTCCCTTGTGCTTGCTACTTCTGGTGAGTAGCCAGAGACTTTGCAAAGGGACCCTTCAGTATACCAGACCCTGAAATATTCTTGTGCCTGATTTCCTGTGGGGCAGACAGGATACCTTTTACAGACCTGTGCTGTATTACTGGCCTTCCTCTGAAAGCTTTGTGTCACACTTTGCTGCTAGTGCAAACATAACAGATGATTTGACTGTCACTTTCTCAGGGTAATTTTTTAGAACCACCTTCTGCTATCTTCAGCAATCTGAGAGCTATGTCAGTTTCTTAAATATTATGAGGAATCCCCAACTTGTTTGCAAATACTGGTAAAATTCAGCAAATGACTGTAAAAACCATAAAAGTTAGAGAAACAGTTTCTACTGTTTGATCCTTGTCTGCTGGTTTTATTAAAAGGAAAGACAGGTGCTTATGAATGGAAACATCTGATTCCAGAAGTGAGGTTATACTAGCGGGTCCGTAGTTCCCTGGGTCTTCCCTCACACCCTTCTTGTAAATTGGAATAACACTGGTGAGCTTCCAGTCAGCAGGGACCTCCCCAGGCTCTTAAGACCTTCTTTGAGCCGGGCCCTGCTGTGATGTTTGCTAAGTCCTTTGCTTCTCTGGGATGAATCCCATCAGGGCCCAGGGACTTGTGAGCGTTCAGCTGATGCAGCTGGTCCCTGACAATTTCAGTGTCAGCAGATGGAAAATCACTGCTCCCACTCTTGTGGTCCTCTGACTCAGGAGACCGGGCAGCCCTGTGTCTATCAGTGCTACTAAAGACTGAGGCAAACAAAAAAACGTTGCATGCCTTTGCTTTATCTTAATCTCTATTAGTCAGGTGACAGTCTTCAACAAGTATGTTTTCTTTAGATCTCCCTTTGCTATTGACATACTTAAAAAAGCCTCCTTGTCTGACACAACACTGACTAGTTTCAGCTCTAATTGTGCTTTGGCCTTTCTTGTTTTTTCCCTGCATATATGACCCACAGCTCTGTAATCTTGCTCTGAAGCCTGACCTTGCTTCCAAAGATCATACAACTTCTTTTTCCTCTTGATGACCACGAGGAATTCCTTGTTTAGCCAAGCTGGTCTTCTGCCCTGCTTGCTTGACCTAGAACACTGTGGAATTTCCTACTCCTGTGCTTCTGAACGGTGGTTCTTAAAAACTGACCAGCAATTGCTCCTCAAAAGAAGATACAGGGTACTCTGATAAAGAACTCTCTGAATAACTTAACTTGCTTTCTTGAAATCCAGTGAAGCAAGACTGCTGTCCTTTTCTGTCATTATACCAAGAATTTTAAACTCAACCATTTCATGATCACTATGGCCAAGACAGACACCTTGAGTCTGTCATTACGTCCCCCATGGGTCCTTCTCTGTTCGCAAATAGCAAGTCTAGGAGGACATTTTGCCTAGTTGGCTGACTTGGGTACCTGTCAGCCAACTTGGGCTACCTGTCAGCCAACCCAATTCTTGGGACAAGAAATTATCTCCTACAAACCTCAAGAATTTGCAAGACCTGTTTTCACAGCAGTATGATATTCCCACTTAATGTTTGGAAAGTTGAAATCTCCCATAAGGACAAGGACTCCTAACACAGTAATTTCTCATCTTTGCCTACAGAATAACTCAACAGTGCTTACATCCCAACTGGGTGATCCAGTAGCAGACACCCACTGCACCATGTCCTTTGTTTTCCATTGCCCTTATCCATGCCCAGAAGCTCTCAACCACATCATCACTGACTGTAAGGGCTGTGCAGTGAAACCACTCCCTTACAGTGCAACACCTCCACCTCGCTGCCCTGCACATCCCTCTTGAACAGGCTCCTGCCTTCCATTCCAGCACTCCAGTTTTGGGGCTCCATTCCACCAGGTCTCACAAACAGCAATGATATCATAGCTCTGAGATCTAACCAGCACTTCCAGTTCGTCCCATTTGTTTCCCATACTGCCTGTATTGGTGTGCAAGTATTTCAGATACACTTCTGAGCTCATCATGCTTCGGGAGCAGTGCAAATGTTCCCATTGGCATTGGCATCCTTAGGTGGTGCCATCCCAACCCTTGGCTTACCTGCTACAATCCCGTTGGTATCCCCTTCCCCCATTAAGTCTAATTTAAAGCTCTCACAGTCAGCTCCCCCAGAAATGCCCAAAGATGCATTTTCCCCATTGGGACAGGTGGATCCCCTCAGGTCCCAGCATACCTTGTGTCTCAAAGGTTCTTCCATGGTTTAAGATCCCAAAGTTTCAGCTCAAGCACAAGATCAGTGATGCTTCACAGTGTTTTCTCATGCACCCTGAAACAGGCCACACATCCTTTGTTATTTATAGAGTGAACAACATTCATGAAAGATAGCAGATTAAAAGCGTCAGATTACATAATATATTATTTTCAGAACTATCAGCTGTGCGTTTTGGAAATCTCTTAAGTTGTTCTGGAAATGGGGCAAGGGGTGGTAGGTTACTGGGGTTTCAAAATGTCATCTGTGCTTTTTGGAATGAGGAGACTGCACTAGAAAAACAATGTTCCAATTGTAAAAATAAAATTAAAAAAAAAAAAGGCAAAATTAAACGTCTATTTTTGTATGTGATCAAATCTTTAATGAAACATTAAATAAATTTTACATAAAAAATATACAACAATAATTGCTGATAATAACAGTGAAAAAGGAAAGGCCAACCATAAATACTTCTCTTTTAATTCCTATTAATTCTACTTAATTTCTAATAGTGTTGTGCTAGGAAGCCTTAGTTGTGGAGCTAAGATCCTATTGTACCAGCTGTTCTACAAAAAGAATAAGGGGCTCTCTTTTGTAAAGGGTGCCTATATGTCTGTATATGAAGACATGAGTCAACAGATGGGCACTGACAGCTCGACAGAAGAGTACCAGAAACCTGTCAGACAATGCTGGTGTATGATGCACTGTGGTATTAGCACAGAAATTAAGTGGATTATATCCAGGGTTTTTTTTTTTTCCTTAGGTGCTGTAGTAGAGGACATTTGCAAGAGGAAGTTGGTTGATGAACTGGCTTTGTGAATGTTAACTCTTCTTTTCTCACAGCATAAGTGCCAAAGGTTTACTATGTGGATTTTGCTGATCAGTTGTTTGCAGGCTTTCAGATATAATTTATAGTATAATGCACAAATTGTGATTCTGAACTACGTGCTGTATTCACTGTAGATTTTACAGCGGGCCTGTAATAGGAGAGGATGGCATTTCACAGCTACCATTTAGATAAGGCTTCTATCTAAAGACCAAATCAGGTTGTAACTATGACAACCTTGCAGCTACAGCTGCACTTTCAGGGAAGAGATTCCCTGCTGCATTTTTTCAATAATGCATATATGGAATGTTAGATGTTAATTCAGTTCCTTTTTCTGTAGGGTACTAATTTTGACTAGTTGTATCTAATGCCAAAAGCACAGTGACAATTACCCCGGAAGTGTAAAAACATGCCTGACTTTTGCTTTTGTAACTACCTCCTGTTTTTGCCAGACATACCAGTGGTGTTCTGATCCACACTGGAGTTTGTAGGCACTGGCACAATACAAAACAGTAGCAATAGGGTCTTACAGCATTTTTCTTTCTGATGTTCATCATTAGTGTAAGTAGTAATTTCTTCTTAGTTTAAAAAAAAAAAAAAAAATTACATTGTGTTTCTTTTTTCTCTCATTTTCTCCCCTTCTGGAGAAATGGAGATTTTTATTGCTTGAAGGGATGACAGACAAACAAGAGCTCCTTTCTGTGAGAGAATTTACCAAAAAAAGTAATCCTTTTTACTTTGTATATAACCACCCTCTTAAAATCCTTGGGACTTTAGATGACTGCTGTAGAATTCAACAAAATGCTTAAAAAAAAAAATAAAGGACGAATTAAATAAAAAAGCTCAAAATCAGTGCCTAATAGATTCTGCAGGATTTTAGACTACTCTGTAATGAATGTGGAATTTTAGCTCTACTGAATCCTACTGAATTTTTTTACTAGTATATAAATCTTTCTTCTGCTCACTTACACATATATGTGTGTATGATTTTTATCTTTAAAGCTTACCAGTTGAACAAGTGGAAGGCTGAAGGCAAATTTTGCATGTTGCATTAAGGAAGTAACAGAATCGTGCCTGGTCACAAAGCATAAATTGCAGCTGGATCCTGGGATTAATACACCAAGTGAGCCAGGTTGTGGTAGTCAGGGAAACAGCAGGCACAAATGCTGCTGGAGAAAACAAAAACCAAAATCAAGCCCATTCTGTGAATTTTCTGTCAGCAATCTCCGTGGGTCGCGACATCCTGTTATGACGACGTATTTACAGAGAATGCCACAATTTGTTGATCTATTTCTAATTAATGGCTCTTATGTTTTTCTTGCTAGATCCACAGGAAAGGAGTTTGCCCTGAAGATCATAGACAAGGCTAAGTGCTGTGGGAAGGTAGTGTACAACAATTTGCATGTATACAGAAGCAGCACTAGCAGCTGCTCATTAGTCATAAATGGTGGGTGTATTTCGGTTTTCTGACTATTTTCAGAATATCTGTTTAACAAGATGATAATGTATCCAAGAAGCAAATAATAAAAGCAGTGAGTGTTAGTCTACTAAATAACAGAGTAAAAAGCAAACTAATTATTGTCTATTTTATTGGACAGACAAAAAATGCTAATATGGATCCAAAATACATTGAAATTATTTTGATCTGTAAAATATGAGAAAGGAAATTTGTAGCTATATTTGTATTTGTGTAATTCCCATCCCACTCTGCCTCTTATTTTTCTCTTTTTGTAGCTGTACATGCTCCTTTTATAAGCAGAACATGGATTTAGAAAAAAAAAATTTGCAGCCATTTCTTTCTCTTCACTACTCTTACCATCCTGTATTAACAAGGATCTCTTGAGTTCCTAAACATTTTCTTTTAATTCAGGCTTAAAAAAAAAAAAAAATTTCTTCAAATTGTCTCTTCAGCAGAACAGCATCTCATATAATGAGTTCTGGGCTCCTCAGTACGAGACGAGGAGCTACTGGAGAGGGTCAAGTGGAGGCCACAAAGATGATGAGGGATCTGGAGCANAATTGTCTCTTCAGCAGAACAGCATCTCATATAATGAGTTCTGGGCTCCTCAGTACGAGAACGAGGAGCTACTGGAGAGTGTCCAGTGGAGGCCACAAAGATGATGAGGGATCTGGAGCATCTCTTATGCAGAGAGACTGAGGCAACTGGGCCTGTTTAGTCTGGAGAAGACTGAGAGGGGATCTCATTTAATGCATACAAATATCTCAAAGATGGGTGCCAAGAGGTTGGTGCCAGACTCCTTTTGGTCGTGCCCAGCTACAGGACAAGGAGCAATGGCCATTAACTAAAGCACAAGGAGTTTCACCTCAACGTGAGCAGGAACTTCTTTCTGTTGAAGGTGGCAGAGCTCTGGAACAGCTGCCCAGTGAGATTGTGGAGTCTCCCTCTCTGGAGACATTCCAAACCCACCTGAATGGCATTCTTGTGTAACCTGCTCTAGGTGACCCTGCCTAGATCTCTAGTCCCTTCCAACCCAAACAATTCTGTGATTCTGTGAAACAGATATCTGAGAGTGTCCCCCCCCTTCTTTCCTTTCCTCATGAGTATATTTTTAAAAAAGAAGAAAAACAACCAACCTAGAGCCAAGAATGTAGACTAAGCATTGGAATAGATAACAGTAAATAAAATGCTTCTATTTTCCCTGCTGTGATATATCTTAAAACCAACATGCTCTTAAGGAACTTAGAAATCAAATGGATCATAGTTTAGTGTCAGCTAAAAGATCAGTGAGGCACAGTATTTATTAACAATCAAATTCTGCATTGAAATCTCTTTCACAGTAGGCAATACACCATCCTTTCAAGGACTGAAAAGATGGACTTTTTTGATCCAGACACCTTATTTTTTTTATGTAAATGACTGACTGAAATGATTCTGGAGGTATCTTTGTAACCAAGTCAGGGGTTTAAATCAAAGATACCCTTTTTGTCGATTACATGGTGGAACTCCTCTGAAGTGTCATTCAGAGCTCCAAATGCTGAATGTGTCGTTGTAGGAGGATGTAGCAACTCTGTGTGACATTCTTTGTGTGGTAAGGAGCTGTATGATGCTGTGACGACTTCCTTTAAGTAGAGGTGCTAAAACTGAAATGTTTTATGTATGCAAATTTTAAGTCATGTGTCAGGTGCTAGGAGATCAGTGTTGCAACCTCTGCATTGTTTTATCTCGTATTCTCCAGGTTTATTTAGAAAATTTAGAAAGGAATCTTAAAAACGCATAACCATGAGAAAAAGTGCTAAAATTGCCTTTCTGGGACTAAAGTGTTGCAGTTTCTTCAGCTGTGGGAAGGGTGACCCAGTGCATTCCGCTGCAAACAAAATTTTTGGATGACGTGTACAGCTTGCAACTTTAGGTGGTGTTTAGTACTTGTCTGAGTCACCTGCTTAGGTTCACAAGTTAGAACTGTTCTAGAGATAGACAGTCTGTTTATACAGTAGAGTTTAGACATATTTTCTATATGTCTTTCTCCCTGCTTTAAAACAAATTAAAAAATCAGCCCCATGGATGCATACTTGCCTGTTTGGAAAGGATCTGTATCTGTATAGCTACAGACTGTTGTTAGGAAGGTATTTATACCTGTTAAGGCAGTGGCAGAACTGTCCAGGAGGAATTCCAACAGAGAAGATAAATAAGTTTTGCTACTTATTCCTTCCCCTCTTAGTTTCACAGGCCAACATAAGCCCCTGCCTTGAAAACACCGATCTGGCCCAAATATGGATGATTTGAATGTTGCTCACTGCTCCTTAGCAGTAATCTTGGATGTCCTAAAACTTGAAACCAGTTAACTAATGTATTTTCCACAAGTGGCTTAAATTTTAATTACACAGTAGTTTCACTGTAAATAAATCACATTAATGTAAACTGAAGCATATAGTGCACTATCCAGGAGAAACATCGTAATGACTGAAAGTTTTATATGGCAAAATGGAGCAAAACAGTGGGGTGGTTGAAAATAAAGAACCACATATTAGTCAGCATTTTAAACAGTAGCTCGACAATATTTCGGAGACTTGTAAAAAAAATTAGTATTATTATTTATTTTAAATAAACATTAGTTTTTCCTGAGCTTTATTTAAAGCAATTAACAGTTTAGTCAAGTGAAACAAAGCACAGATAAAGCCATTGCGCCTCAGTTGTAATTAATGGATGTAATAAATTTAATATGCTATCTGTTCTTCAGGTAGAAAAAGCTATAATAATATTCTGGTTTTTGCTTGGACCCTTAATGTTAGTTTTGAATTTATAGGCTTCCATCCCTAAGGCTTAGTATGCTGTGGCTGTTCACTTCTGTCTGGTGATGACATTCAGCATTGTGTTTAACAAAATTGCTTCGTGTTTTTTTGTTTTTGTTTTTTTTTTTTTTCTCCAGAGCACTTTGCTTGGAGCAGACATATGTTTGTTCAGAATGACAATTGATGCTCTTTCAAACTGAATTTCAAAGGTGTGACTGTTTAACCCGTATATGCCGCACCGCGCTCTCGCGAAATGAGATGCACACGTGGCATGTGGTTTCTGAGTTATGTAGGCACATAGAGCTTTGGCAAAAGCACAGTGCATCCATAAATAACCCTGGAAGAAGAAGGTGAAGTAGCACAAGATCTTCAATCACTGCCTATGCACAGTGGATCACATCCTCTTCTAATGCTCTGCTCACAAATGCATGAAGTGCATGCTACTAATCGGTGCATTAAACATGAATAAGTTCCGAGTCCAGTGACATGATTTGTTATCTGCCCAAGTGTACGGGTGCTCGTGTTTTATGCAGGCATTGGTATTTATTTTGCAGTGAACCTAAATAAGGCTGTATTCCAATATTTATAAAGGAAAATTAAAATCATTCTTTCACATGAAAGGGGCATGTAATTTTTTTTGCTCTCCGGTGCTAAAATGCTCCAGAAAACAACACATTTGAAACTAATTTGTTCTTGAAGGCCATTACTTCCTCAGAAGTATAGGGAAGGGGAAATTAAACTCAATCTGTGTGCTGTTAAGCTGTTGGAGTCACAACGATTTAACTGAGCTATTACGCATTTTGCAGATTGTAAATCTGAGCATACATATAAAATGAACTGAAATCCGTAACCAAAGCAGTTATAATATTTTTTTCTTGTATATATTCTACAACTTTAAAAAAAAAAAAATAAGGTCCCTGAATATAAATCCTAGGTAATCTGTCCTTGAGTAACCTACACTAAAGGAGAGGTGAAGGCTGGAGAGGATCAAGAGCATGTTAACTATTGATGAGGGGTGACAGGTCACAATGATCCAGCTTGGGGGCAGAAAGGTTCTGAACTTAATTTCACCTCGTAATACCCACATAAGAATATAATCTGCACTTCCTGAATTGCTGTCATGTTCTGGGGTCTTTTTTCAGAGATATCCCATTGTTTATGTGTGTGAAATACGGCATTTTAAATTAAATGTAGTCAATGATGAAATACAACTTAAAATCCAGCATCTGACAATAACCCTCTACTGTATCAATTAAACAGCAAAAAGGGTGCTCTCTGATCAAGTGATCAGCTGATCAGAGGAAAAGTGAATCGACAGTTTCATGTCTGTTCAGATGAACTTCTCCATCCTGTTCTGAACAGGAACACTTGATTGAAAATGAAGTGTCTATTCTGCGTCGAGTGAAGCATCCAAATATCATTATGCTTATCGAGGAAATGGACACCCCAACAGAACTCTACCTGGTGATGGAGCTGGTCAAGGTAAGACTAAGGAGGCTTTATTTATCCTGTTTGAATTCTCTGTGTTGGGTGAAATCTGAGCAGTACCTGGGAACACTAAGATCCTGGGAGATGTAATGATACAAGATTTCAGTGGCAACCTGCATTTTTAATCGTAAGAATGCTCTTTTCAATCAATTATATTAATGGAATTTATCTCTCTTCAGTTGTAATTAGATTATTAACACAGATTTGAGGTAATTTTGCAACATGCACAGTCTAGACAGAAGTGGATAGTGGCTTTTATATCATGCTTACAATGTGCAGGGCTGATAGTGATGTGCTTTTACTAACGGAACACCTGCATTTATTTCACTAATACATTTATTTAATAATTTGCGTTAAAGAAAGTAATGAATTTATCTCTCTGTGATAAATTTATATTAATTGACAATAGTTGAGACAAATATTTTAAAGTCAAGTGATCATCATCCAAGAAAATTAAGACTCAAAAAATCTCACCTGGTTTGCTTATATCAAACATTCATTACCCTTATTTTGAGTTCACCAGTAGAACAGATCTGCTTCTTTCATACGTGTACAGAGAAAACAAAAATACTCCTTTGCTGTCACCTTGTGAGCCAAATACACAAATTGCATCAAGTTTTAGTCACACATTCTCTTGTCTGAGTTGTGTACATCCACAGCAACACTGCACATCAGCTTGATTGGCATGTCAGATACAAATATTATATAGCAGTAGCAGCACTTTTTATTTCTGTCTGAAACACCGTTAGATTCAGGAGTCCCCCCTAGAGTAGTTACCAGCCTGGGAAACCTCTAAAAAAAGTGTGTGGTGGTTGACTTCATAATTTCTGTAGCCTACTCATTTCTTTTCCTTTCCAGAAGTTATTTTTATATACTATAGGCTTTTTTGGGGTTTCAAGACAGTATTTTTTTATATTTTAATTCACCACCATCTTGGCCTGTATTTCCTAAATTGCTCTTTCTCTTCCCTGTATATTGAAATGCTTGGAATGCCACCCACCAGCTCAGACAAATCACTCCTACAGATGTATCCAGGGTAACCATCATAGAGACACCCACATAAAATTTGTTGCAATGACTGAAAATGCTGCATCAGTAACTTGCTCACATGTTGTTATGTATTCCAAGAGGAATAGGGCATCCGTAAAACAGAGACTGCACAACTGACACATTCAGAAATCACCTGTAGGTTCTGCAGTTTGGTGTATCATGTTGGAAAAGATCATGCTTATCTTGTTTGTCCTCTTCAGCTTTATTTATTTGATATTTCTGCAATATCTGCAGAAATTCAGATTTGCAGTTCATTACACTTGCTGAATGTTTGTTTGTTAAGGTTTTTATTACTGGGCTAATTTACTTTTGGCTTTACTCTAAACCAGGGCTGGTTTTCGCTGTGTTAAAGGTGTTACACTGATAAGATGAAGAAAAGGGAAACTGTATGCCTGTACCTGTAGGTAATAGAAATGAGTGATCAAAGGTAGGAAGAGCAATAAAAAGAAATGAAGACAGAGAAGATCTGTGATTTGTCCAAACTCAAGACACCAGAAGCCAGGATTACAGTTGAGAATTTAATGTAGATAACCCAAGTCCCAGTCTAGTATCTTGGTGACAAGATCATGTTTCTGCAAAATAATTTTTTTACTGTTTAACAGGAATTTTGAGCATGTCTTTTGTAAAGGAAGACTTTACAGGGGGTTTTTTGGTGTGTGTGTGTGTTTTTTTTTTTGTTTTTTTTTTTAATGAAATGTCATCTTAGTTATTTTTCGCACAGTGATCTTTTTCCTCTCTATTATGTAGGGAGGAGATCTATTTGATGCTATCACTTCATCTACAAAATACACAGAGCGAGATGGGAGTGCAATGGTCTACAATTTAGCCAGTGCTCTCAAATACCTCCACGGTCTCAACATCGTGCACAGAGACATCAAGCCAGAAAATCTTCTGGTATGTCCCATTTATTATCTAATACTTTCTCTTACTTTGTTCTCATTAATGCAAATGCTTGTATATATAAATGTCAAGGAGCTGAGCAGAGAAGAGCAGGCATATTAATTTAGAATCAGCATGTATGAAATAAATCTTCTGCCATGAGATAGCAATCACCGTAATGCGAGAGAGCTGTGCTCAAACCTGTCCTTAGACTTATCTTTATTTACATTTTGATTGGCTGCCATTTGGATAAGCAGGAGTATTGTCTCACAAAACAATGAATTTTAAAGCTATGTCAATGAATTATTTATTAGTTTGCAAGTGGGAGAAAAGGTGGGCTGAGTGCCATTTCTTCCATTTCTTTGAACGATCATATGGTTACCATCTGAAGCCTTTTTTTTTTATTTTTCCACCCTCACTGTCATTGGAGGATCATCTTTCTCAAGATTTACCAATATTCCACCTGGGAATTAACTCCGTGCATACGTTTATTTTGTCCTGGGGGACTGACTACTTTTGTTTTCAGCAGAGACAAAAAATAGCTGTGTTGGCAAGAATTAATCATGAAGTCTGCTTTGGGAACCACTTATACCACAGCCCACAGAGGGCATCTTTCCCATTCTGTGAACAGAATGGGATCAGCATATGCCATTTGCTTATACACAGAGGTTACACTTGGGCATTACATATCGGATATTAGATATCAGGTGTCACGCACAGAACAACCGGGGCCATAATCGCCTGTGCTTGAGCCACTGTCATCGGGAATGCTGGTAGCTTTTATCAACACTTGGTAGGCATTTCTTAAAACCTTCTGTGGTGTTTTGTCAGTCCTGTTTAATGAGGTTGCATCTAGAGTAGGAGTCATGCTTACCCCAGAACAGATTCTGAACTATTAGAATGATAGCTGAAAATATTTTCCATTTCATAGTCAATTCTTTCCCGAGTAATTCCACTGACAGTGTTTGGCAATTTTAATAAGCCCTCAAATAAATTAGATTGCTTAGCAAAAGAAAGCGAGGGGAGGCTTGTCCTGGAAAGTGTAGTTACAGCAACCTGGCACTTAAGAGTGAGAAAATGAAGGTGAAGTCTCACATTATCAGTGCATCTTCAAAGACAGACAGTCCAAAGAAATTTTAAACTCTTGTTAGCAATTGAATCAGTTATAAATAGGCACAAATGTCCTTTCTGCCTAGAAAGCCTAAAGAGATTACTCAACAGATGCAAATCTTAGTATGATTGACAGTGGCAGAACGTAAAGATAACACACTGGTATTGAATGTAAATGCAAATAATTCCTATCAATTGCTACCTAGAATTGCAAGTAGTTAGCTTTTTTGCACAGGGTCATCCAGCTGTCTGAATTCTCTTTACTAGTCATGCATTTAAAAATGCAATCTCTGAGAGTTTTGAAGGTGTTATAAAAAAGAGAACAAGAGTTTCCATTAATGATATGAATTACAGAGAGGAATGACAGAAAGTATTGCTGCCTTAGCAGTGTTCAGTTGTTTGAGGAAACAAAAGAAATTCAACCATTCTGGAGATTATGGAGTCCTGCATTCTAAAAATTAGATTCCTTTGAAATTATGTTAGTACAAATATTTTACTTTAAGAACGAAACTGAGATTAATTTATTAGGGGGATGTTTCCTTTGTGTTGGTCTGGTTTGATTTACTCTTGCAATCACTGCTGTGTAGCACTTTTCTTTCTATTGAAATTCAACTTCTTTCATCATTAAAGTGACTCAGAGGTAGACTCAGTGCTAGATTATTTATGGGGCTTTTGGTAAGATACAGTTGGGTCTGCACAGAAACCTAAACACTTCTCAGTCAGCTTTCTCACTTCTGTTCTGAACTTGCCTAGACTGACTAAGCACAGGGAGGACATTCGCCAGTGAAATACCCACTGTGACAACTGACCAGATTTATGCCACGTTAACAAGATGTCAAACAAATCTGATTGTAGCTGCCAGTCCCATTTTAAACTCTAGGTCCTAATCAAATGAAATTATAGTATAATATTCTATTTAATATATTTAAAACTTCTCAGCATTCTAGGATTGGGTTTTCCTTCCCCCCCTCAACTTGCTTGAGGCTATATCATGGTCTGACCTACATAGCTGGCAGACAGCTCCATTGAACACTAGCTCCAGCTGCAATCAATGGTAATAGCATTTTTTAATTCTTTCCCTACAGGACTGTGGAAATTACGTCTTTTTCCCCATCTTCGTGGTGTGATGGTGGTTATTTTCCAAACAAATTAAAAAAAAAAAAAAGTGGATGTTCTCCTCCTCATTGTGTTTCCATTTTTCTGATTCTAGGTATGTGAATATTCAGATGGAACCAAGTCTTTGAAGCTTGGAGACTTCGGACTGGCGACTGTAGTTGAAGGACCTTTATATACTGTCTGCGGTACACCCACCTACGTGGCTCCAGAAATCATTGCAGAGACAGGGTAAGGATAAGACATAGGCCTTGTAACCAGTTATTTTGTCAGGTAGTCCCTAACTGTTTTAAGAATGCTGTAATAGGCTGGCTCTCCAATTTTTTGTAACCAAAGCACCCATGGGCATCATTCACAGTTCCTCAAAGAAGCTGTTTTTTTGGCTCACTCTGATCCCAGAATTCACCTTTGCCTCCTTACTCACCTCCCTTGGACCTGCTGGTGCAGTGGAGCTCATTGGTTTGGGCTCCCTGCCTCACCTCAGCCTTCAGAGCCCATGGCAGCCATGGCAGCTGCCCGGGGAAAAACAGACAAGCAGAACACAGTGTTCATGTTAGAAATGGAATAATTTATATTGGAATGGGCTCCAGAGGTCACCTAGTCTAAACCTGTTCTCAGGGCAGCTCTAATTAGATCATGTTGATTCAAGTGACCTTGCTTGGGTGACACATGCTGTTTGGTAGCTGTTTGCTTAATTAAACAACCCCATTTTTTTTGTATTTAACAGGTCATTGCATAAATACAAAATAGTTTTTTAAAATGGTAGAATTTCACAAGTCATCCTTCCTTTTAGACCTATTAGAGCTCCATTCCGTGCTATAGCTGAGCCTTGCTGTATCTGTGACCCCCTCTGAATTTGGTCTTCCCAATGGAGGGAGGTTTGTTGCATTGTTTCAGTCATTGCTCAGTGCATTTGTTGTATGGAGAAATATTTCACAGCTGCAGTCAGCTCAAATGTCAAAGGGGACTTCGTCTGCGTGTTTTAGATTTTGACAGACTGAATCTACTGGATAGAATAGAGCGAAAGACCTCTTTTTGACCTCTTGTGTTTTAATTTCTGTGCTTTGAAAGAAAAGTGCAGTTCTTTTTCCCTGTGTTACTCAAGAGACTGGAGGATTGGTGTGCCGTCTTGTTGCTTAGCAACACATGATAACCTTAGAGGTAGTTACTTCACTGCAGGGACTGAGAAGGCACATCCTTGTCTTTTATCATTAGTGATTCTGGATTGGGAAAACCTGGGTACTGACTTGAATCTGAGTATATTCAGAAGGCTCTGGAGAGCCTTGAGGCTTATGGTGGGGGAAAAACAAAAAAAAAAAGAAAAACCACAGAATCTTGGTTTCCTAAAGGCTGTAAAGTTGTGAAGAAAAAGGTGCTTAGGTACAAAATACCACATAATCAGCAAGTAATTTAGAACAGATTCTCACGTAGTCATGTCAATGAAATTTTTTTTTTATTGGAATGACTTCTTTTTTTTCAATTCAGCACAAGTAACACAGCCTTGTTTTCTCAGATATGGCTTAAAGGTGGATATTTGGGCTGCAGGTGTGATCACATACATACTGCTGTGTGGATTCCCACCTTTTCGCAGGTGAGTGTCAAAGGGAAAAACCAGTAAAAGTCAAGTTCTTTCTCCCTGAAGAAGGCATCCTGGGTGGGGGAAAAAAGGTGGATTAGATTTGACACATTGTCTCTATATCTTTGTCCTTTTCTTTAAACTGTTTTCACTTGTCCTTCTTTTTAGGTTCCGGGATTACTTTTATTTCTTTCTTTTTCTGAGCTCGCAGCCGGTTCAGTGCTGTGTGCGGGCATGTTGTGGGGGTGTAGGGGCAGAGGCGCTTTTCCTTTTGTCTCCCTGTGTGTCCCAGCGCCGCGATCCGCGGGCAAACGCTGCCCTCTGGCGTCCTTGTTGGGAGCCGGCAGCTCCCGGCTCTGCAGTGCCGGGCTGGGAGGGTGGTGGGTGGTGGTAAACCGAGGGGAGGGGAACAATTTGTTTGTCCTGCGCTTTTTAACCTTGTTAGCCTTTTTGATAAGTGTCGTGTGAGCGGTGGAGTTTTGAAAACGTCATCCTTGCCGCTCAGTGCCACGATATGTAGGAGCTCTACTGAAAATCAAATGGATGTGCTTTGTGCCTCAGCCATTTTCATTTTCCTAGGAGTGAGAAGGAATTGGTGTATTTAAACAGGGAATTCTCCTCCTAACATATAAATTGTTAATGCACGGTCTGTTTGTTCATTTTTATAGCAAAACACTTAATTGTTAACTAAAACACCAGACTCAGAATATTTTGCAAAGAACACAGTATAAACAACTATTGTTAATGGAAAAATATTATTTAGTTTAGGTATTTGGGGTTTTTATGTAGTTAGTTCATGTTTAAAACCGAAAACTTGTTTTGAAAAATACAGTATAGAAACAAATGGCAGGTTATTTGAATAGAGTTTGGGGGTTAGGCATGGAGA
Source organism: Oxyruncus cristatus (assembly GCA_013399855.1). Classification (NCBI taxonomy): domain Eukaryota; kingdom Metazoa; phylum Chordata; class Aves; order Passeriformes; family Cotingidae; genus Oxyruncus; species Oxyruncus cristatus. Next base: position 1,321,510 of record VXAY01002314.1, read on the forward strand.
ATGTCCATATTCTATTAGAACCAGGTCTTAACAAAGGTTAATAAATACTTATTGCAAAACCAACTCAAGAGCTACATTGTTCTTTACAGAAATAGGTTGGGTGGATGTTCACAGTGGCTACAGCCAACAAACAAGTTGAAAAACAAAAATCCTGCTGCCGCTGATCTCTGAATATTCATGAAACCACGTTTTTGATACAAAAGTACTTATCCTTTTAGTATCAGTAGCCTGGCAGTACTCATGATACATTTAGTTTACTGTCTTTTATGTGTCTGCTCTTTGGGTTGTGAAAATTCTCCTGTTTTGATAGTTTAACAGATGAGGCTCATTTCACTACACTTCTTCCCCCAAACATATGCTTTCTGTAGCAGTTCTTTGGAAATAGGCTGGCAAGTGACTTACTTTTTTAATCCCCTTTCCTGTTCCTGTGTGTTAGCTATGCAGTCTCTATTCCAGTGCAAGAGCTTTCACCTCAATATATTAGGTTTTCTCATCACTTCTGACAGCATAACTATGGCAAACAGCTCAGAAGTGCTGCCTCTATATAAGCTTGAGAATTAAGCATTTCTAGTAGTAATTAACATCATTTCTGTTCCATCCCCAAATCAAGTTAGGAATTCGCATGACAAATTGACTTCTTTCTCATAATCTTTTTCATTTCTGCTGTCCTGCAGTGAAAACAACCTTCAGGAAGATCTCTTTGATCAGATACTCGTTGGGAAGCTGGAATTTCCTTCTCCCTACTGGGATAACATCACTGATTCAGCAAAGGTACTGCTACATTTCCAACCTGAAACAGCTTTTCTGACGAGACCCTGCAAAGAATTTGCTCTATTGGAAAGGCAGATTAGAAGATTCGGAACAGACTCTTACCCACTGCTCCAGTTGCTGTGCCTTTTTAGCTGGTTTAGCCCAACATGTTAAATGAAAGCTCAGGTGTTTAAGGCTGTTGTGTTGCTGTCTGAGTGAGTAAGGGTAGCAGAATGCCAACTCCATTCAGTGAACATCCCATGATATTCAGTTTACTTCGTGATGGACTATTATAGCAGGTTCAGTGCTTCAGCTGAAATGTAAACGTGTCTCTGAATTTTTTCCCTTCTATTGCTCTTTTAAAAAGAAAAATTATTGCTATGTGGACTGAATGCAGTTGACATTTCTTTCTGTTTTACTTGAGCCAGTTATTAGAACTTTTCAAGAGGTGCAGCCATTGCTAATTGCCCTTGCTAGCAGTTCTTGTGTTATCACTGCAATTTTGTTCAAAACAGTTGTGTCTGCAGGATAAAGGTTCCAACTTGTAAGCCCTGCTATTCAAGCTAATAGGGATTATTTTTTTATCCAGCCAGTGAGAAGTTGCTTTTTTTCTGCATTTCCCAATGGCTGTTTGTCCTTTTATCAACATTTCCCAAGCTGTGGTCATTTCCCACACTTCCAGGCATGCATTCTGAACAAACAAGGGCCCTCAGTCTTGATACTAAAGGTGATCTCTCACTTCAAACTTACACAGACTAAATAACTTCGCTGGTTGGGAAACCTCTCAGTTAGGTATGTTATTATCTGCTTGGAGAAGCCATTTCCCGAAACTGAAGCAATGAACACTCTTCAAATAATGCCTTCAGTTTCTTGACTTTCAGATGCAGTTTCTTGCCTCTGATTGGTACTTTTTATGTACTGTTACTATGTGCGTGCACTGCCCATAGAGGATCTCATCTCTCCCAGGTTTGTTCTTGTTCTGGTCACCTGCATGAATTTATAGAGAACAAAGTGGAACGTTATAGCTGATTTTTTTAACATTTCCCTTTCATTTGTTTCAAAAGACTTGGTGAAACGTGAGTACAATGAGGAAGTTGCTATGAAATATGCTGCCCAGCATACTTCTAATCCTGAAGGGCAAATCTTTTGTTCCGCTGAAGTCACACTGGTATCACTGGTACTGGTATCAGCTGGCTTTTATTTTCACCCAGGTATCAAGAAAATTGCACTGAGAAGAACTTGGTGCAACAGTATTTTCAGCTGCAATATCCTTTTCTCAAACTCTTCTTTTTTTTTCGTTTTTTAATAGGAGTTAATTAGCCTGATGTTACACGTGAATGCTGAGGCCCGATATACAGCAGCACAGATCCTAAGCCATCCCTGGGTGTCAGTGAGTAAATTACATTTTACTTGTCTCTAATTTTATATTAAATCTAAGCATTAAAGTGTACTTTTCAGAAGCAGCAGTACACTTCTACTAGGTCTGTTTCTTTTTACGGAACTACTGGTTCCATTTCCACGTAAAGGAGAACAGCCGTAGTCTGGATTTCGCTTCAGCTGTAGCAGCACTGTCAGCTTCTGGGCTCTGAAGGAACAGAGTGAGGCTGTCACTTGCTGACTGCAATTAGAAGGTGCTGGGGGTTGCTAAAACCATGAACATAACACAAAGACAGATGTGTGACTTTGGCACCTTTTTTTGTCACTTTGCATCCAACGTAGAAAACACTCATCTCAAAAAATCTGTCTGTGGAAGGCCCGTTGTGCCTGTTGGCATCTTACTTGTTGCAGAACTACTTGGAGTACAGTCTGTTTCTTGAAGCACTTCAAGCTTGAAATACAATTAGCAAATTCAATACCTAATTTAACACTAAGCTGATGGCTGCCAGGTCCTTCATCTTTTTGGGCAGCAGCAATGGGGAACACCAAAGTGCATTGATCGGTTTGTAAAATCAGTTCACTGTTAATAAATATTAGGTTTACATGTGCATAGTAAATGTTTATTTTCACACACGTTTTAAAAGAGGGGACTGAGTATGATCTATGGAGTTCTGGGACACAAGAGAAGACAACTCTAATGAGTGTGTTTGTGCATAACAGCTTCTCTGAAACTTATTTATGGTGCTATGTAACATTTCCACACTTAGGACATGATGGGCCATTTAAAATACTGATTTAAAAGAAATCCAAATGACAAATATGCTTTTTATTTTTAATGTTATTTCAAGCACGTTATTTTTAACATGCTTGAATCAAACTTGCAGCTTCTCTTAGCTGCATTCAAGCATACTTTTGGGGGTTTTTTCACCTAACTTGAATATTGTGTTTATTCTTAAACAGGATGATGCTTCCCAGGAGAATAATATGCAAGCTGAAGTAACAGGTAAACTGAAGCAGCACTTTAATAACACCCTACCCAAGCAAAATAACACATCTGCTGGGGTTTCTGTCATCATGGTAAGAGAAAAGAACATTTTTATACATTGATACTATACTTTGCATATTTTCCTAACAGTGCTCTATGAGCATGTGTGGTGCAAGAATAGCAAAACCAAAGCTAGAATAGTCTCTAATTCTAGTCTTTATTTATGTATAATGTGGATTGTCTCATCATTGCTTGAGAGCAACCATGTGTATCACAGTGCGGTACCTAAGCTATAAAAACAAGCTTCCAAACAGAAACATGTAAACACTAAGTAGGTGTATGTTGAATTTGAACTCTTTCATTATAAAAACTGTGATTTTTTTTTTTTTTTTAAATCATACTCACCACCTAGTTAGTTAAGTAGGCTCTTCCCCTCTGCCCGACCCTGTATTGCCTGATCTTGAGCACGCTGTTGTTCAGCACTGTGCTTGCCAGGAAACCAGACCCTGTTTCAGAAACTTTCTTTGTAGTATTGAATGTTTGCTACATAAATTTTGTCCTCATCCAACCCCTGCTACATTTTTTTCTGTTCCCTAATGGGGAACTCCCTTTGAAGCACACAACGGGATCCCGACGACCCTGCAGCTGAACTTTACATACACAGTAATTGCAGAAGGCAGATGTGTGAAGAAATGGAATTTATTGCTGTCAGTACTGAGAACTGCATTTGTAACTGCCCAGTCGCTTTTGCAGAGAATATGCACCTGCAACAGTGATTGAACTGCCCTTCTGTCCTTACTGTGGTCCGTCCTTGTCTGATGCGAGGGTGGACACTGCACACAGAGAGTATCTTCAGTTGCTAAAAGAAAAATAAATGGTAGTAACATAACAGCGATTTCCACCCCTTCCCATTAGTATTAATTACTCTCCAAGGCCAGCCCACTTACGTTAACGAAGAATTGTTTTAATCATCTGAAAGTCAGTAAATTTAAATAATGTTTCTGCAGACGTACACGTTTTTGCAAATATATTTATGTGAATTAAATGGGCCAACAATTTAAATGTAGGACAAGTGATAACATAAAAATAAGTCAGGAAATGGATTTCAGGTTCATGCTGTTGTCTACATTTCATTTGACAGTTTGACTTGACAGTTTGAGAGGGACTTCAGAGCTTCATTCTTTATACTGTTGAGACTATGGATAAGCCTGAAGCTGAAAACTGGTATAAAATGCACTACATGTAATAAGAGCAATTTAATTCTAACTCTCAGCCCCTCTCCAACTTGCATGCCACTTAAGCCTGTCTCAGATCTCTGACACAGCGTAGCTTCTGGCTTCTTACTGGTGTGGGTTTTCCTGATTCTGTTAGCTACTGACATGCCTTCAGCCAGGAAAGGACACCTCATTTTCCCTTTTCCTGCCTTATTTCCTTCTAACAGGTATGGAAGGATGTAAATGCATAATTATTTATTTCTGAACGCAGCTCCCAGTTATTGGTGAAAGGAAAAGTAAAATCTTGATCAAAAACGCTGTGATCTAATAAGGGTCAAGCCCCCAGTTTGTTATTCTTGCCCTGGTTTATCTTGAACATTGAAATTCAGTTACCTTTGTGTTCAGAAGTTCTTCACTTGTACTAGCACTCATTGCTTAAAAACATTCAGCTTCAGACCAGCACATATTGTAATTCTCATGTATTGCAGTGCATTGCTATATCAGTCCACCTGCATATTAAGTGGAATCCCCTTTAGCATCACTTCATTCCAATACTGTCACCTGGCCAATGCAGATAATACCATCCTGTGGCAGATAAGTAAAACTGCACATCCCCAGTTCAGTGTTCTTGCACAGGAGGCTCCCGCTGCCCCCGAAAGCATGTTGCTGTTAATTCATTACTGATTTGATTTGATTTTATTTGTTTGTCAATTTTAAAATGTTCTGTAAATCTAAATTTGTTGCAATTGTGTTAGTTCTGCTTTAAGTAAGTCTAGTTTCTGTCCCTTGCTTCCTTCCTTCTTCCTCCTTTCCCAATGCCTGCATTGCTTTCCTCTGAGTAGGTCCAAGGCAATGGTACGTACTAACTGCGATGCTTTGTTCTGCCGCACAAAAATACATGTCCTCCATTTTTAACAAGAAAGGAGAAATAACTAAGGCAGTCTGAAGTGGAAGAAGCTGTACAGCCACACAAAACCACTAAAGGATATCTTTTAAGCACTTAACAAAAAAAACTATCTGTCTTAAACAAGGCGTATTTGAAATAATCTAAGCAAACACTAATATAACTATTTTTTACTTCCTCATACATGTGCACAGAACTACTGCCAGGAGAATAGATCAGGACATGTATATCTTACCATATCTAAGACCAGTTACAAAAAGATGAAAACCCTACGAAGACAGAGCCAAAGAAGAAAAACACTGAACTAAACTTAGTTTCTATTTAAAATAAACATTTTAATTGTCACTTGTTTTATGGTACTACAGACCTAGTCAGGAGATAATCAATCCTAAATTAAGAAAAAACATTCTTACTTAGCTACAGTAAAATTAATCCTCCTCTTAAATCTTTTTAAAACAGAAAATCCTAAATTGTATTACGTGGGTATGTATTGCTGTGTGCAACGTGTGACAACTACCAGAAGCTGCTGTGAGGACAGCACAGGAGAAAATCACCCGTCAGCATGAACTGAAAGCATGTCCTTTCCCTTTTACATAACTTTACCTGCCACTGAAATAGCAGAACCCACTTTATTTACAACTCTTTTTCCAGCAAGCAAAAAGGGAAATGCAATCCTGCCAGCACAGCAGCTGCCTTGATAATGATAAAACTCCTGCAGAACCACCTCAAAATCTCAGAAGCAGCTCAGCTGGTCACTTCCTTGCATGCTCTGTGTGCAGAGTTGATTGTTAGTAGCAGAGAATTCAGTTGTGTGTAGTATGGAATTTTCTCCTGGTACCTCTATGCAGGTAGACTAGTGATGTCACTCACTTAAAAAAACCCAACAAACAGCAAAACCTACACCCACCCTAAATTCAGAATACTAAAATACTTTAACCTTCTGTTTTGGGAATTTTTACCCTCGGTACTTTGGTCTGGAAAAGCCTGGCAGGAAGGCCTTGGGAGTAGGAGGGGTGTCACAAGGCTGTTTTCCTCCTCCCCTGCCCAAGCCAACAGCATTATATACAATGGTTTCAGCACAAGAGTTGCCATCCATATCTAAATCCTCTGTTTGAGAAATCAGAGGTACTAATTCAGATCCTTGCCAAGTTGGATAAATGAGAAATTTCAATTTATGCACTCCAAAATGGAAGTAAGTTTTCACTACCAAGCTACATATTCAGTTCGGAAAAAAAAAAAGGGTAAGTACCTTATTTCTGCTGTCCCTGATGACTTTGATGCAATAAACCACATCTGGGGAAAAAAAAAAAAAAAAAGAACCATGCTAAATTTAACTTTTATCAGAAAATTATTTCAAAATTAAGTATTTTAGTGAATAGTATCAAACGCCTCTAAAACACACAGAAATGTTCACACAGTTCCCGAGCAATAAATCAAAGAAAGAAATTGGTAAGGAAAAGGCAGAGCACCTGACCTTACCTTACAAGTAGCACATCCCAGCTCAGAATATGAAATTCCACGTAACATTATAATCCTTACACGTCTATATGCAGGAGGTGCCACAAAGGTGAAACATGTATTTGTGTTCCACTATTCAGTTAAGCTGTCCCACATTTGTGGATTTAGAAAGCCCCAGCTGTACATGACCAGAGTAAGTCTGCCTTGCACCATTCTATGTAACTGAATAAACTACAAAGAACTTAATGTATCTGTTTTAACTTAAATCTGTATTTCCTGTGGTACTTACAGCTCTTCCACAAAGTAAACAGCTAAGCCAAAGGAGTATATGGATTTATAATGATCAGTATCAGCCTTGAAAATGTGAAACAAGACCAATTACACTGTTGTCCCAAGTCTTAAAAAACAATTTTGACGTATGTCTTTGACACAGGAACTACTAGATGTCCCTTTAGGTCACTTCAGACACTGAACTAGCAATTAAACATTACACTTTCATTTAATATAACCTGCAGTTGTTGGCTTCAGCAGACGTACTATGTACTCCAAATAATCCACCTACTACACTATGGAGTTTTCAGTTTTCATTCTAACCTGTTACTCTCTTCTCCAGTAAACTCATTTTTAAGTACAGAATTCAGAAATTACACATTTTTGCTGCCATGTCACCTTTGTAAGAGGTCATTTGCCTACTCTCAGGAATAAGCAGAGAAGCAGACCCTTTTCCCTAAGACAGAAAAAAAATCATGAGGTTTCCATCTGTCACCTTCACCAAGGGCTCCTCTTCTGTAATGTGTAGGGTTTTTTACAGAAAATGTATTACTGAGCTCTCACTAAGCATCATGTGATGCCTTGTCTGCAAAAAACACAGGTACACAAATTTTGCTAATAGCTGCTATGGTGAGTTCCTGCTCTATCACAACCACTCACACCCTCTTTTTTCCACATCAGACTTGCAAGACAAAATTTTAAGTTTGCAACATCATGGCAAACATATGCCTGGAAGATAAGTTTTCCTTACGTTTTCCTAAGTCAGCAACACAAAATGCTACCGTTAATTATCTATAAGAATTATAATGTTATTTCTCCTTTTTTTCCTGGCTCTAATGCATGCACTTGATGTCTTGTAGATTGTTTTAACCCTTAAGTTAAGACAGGGCCTTATTTAACTGCTGATTTCATGATTTGCCTTGGGGTTTTTTGTTTTTTTTTTTGTTTTGTTTCTTTGTTTGTAGAACACAGCTCTAGATAAAGAGAGTCAGATTTTCTGCAGCAAGCGCTGTCAGGACTCTGGTAGAGCTGGAATGGAGAAAATTTCTGCAATTGCTGCTGCAGCTGATGATCCTCGTGTGGCTGGGTCCGACACCCTCTTCCCTGCTGCTTCTGAGCCACTCCGATCCCCCACGCTGCCCGCCTCAGTATCTCCTGAGCTTGCTGGGGATCAGCCTGGTGCGTAGGACTGACGAAAACAAATCCAACCGAAGCTCCCCACGCTCTGGCCACAGTTTCTCTTCATTTCCCATGACTGTTTTTGGTTTGTGTGCTCCTCTTGTGGCGAGCCCCTGCCAGGCTCTGATCTTCTTTCTCGTAGTGGGTGAGTGAACGTGCGCTTTGAGTGCTCTTTGCCCTTGCCTTCAGAACAGCAGTAGGGGAAAGACTCTGGCAAATGTTAGATGATTTTTTTAAGTTATCTGTGTTAGTAATTAACTCCATTTCACACAGCCTTGGGCTCTAAATAGATTAACTTATGGTGTAGCTAACCATATTTTTATATGAGCAGTGAGATGATGAACAGTGACCGGGTTTCCCCTCTACAAGCAGGCCCCGTTCTGTTCTTCTCATGAGAATTCTCAGAGAAGTGGGAGAGGAAGACAAGGGATGAAAACTTCTATTTGCCTTCTATTCCAATGCCTCTATTTTTAGCCAAGTTTCTACTAAACTTGAAGAGGCAAATTTTCATGAAAAATTTTTTAGTGGACTAACTGTAAAATACCACAAGACAAACACTGGAGATAGAGAGGGAAGGATGGTTGTTTTCCATCAAGTTTGTTATCTAACTTGCAGGCAGGGTAGTGTTTAGATAATATGAATTTAAATAAAGTGACTTGGGATGTAAACATGAGCACTGGACATTTATTTGTAATGAAGACTGGAGTGAAGGAAGCCTTTTTTGTTTTAGCCATTTTCTATCTTAACTGCAAGTGTCCCATCCACACCTTTTTCCAGGGTCAGACTACCTATTAGGTAAAATAAAATTACTTTGGACCTGTGAAGGGAAAGCCTGCTGCATGTGATCCAAGCTACGATGAACAGAGCAGCTCCCAGTAGTAGGATGAGCTCATAGAGGAGCTGCCATCAATAGCCATCAAAGGTTGTCAGTGCTATCCCCCTGTTCACCTGGTGCAGGCACTGGAAACAAGGATTGGGGAGCAGCTATCCTGAAACTGCAGTCACAAAATAGACAAGGTTTTATCTTTACCATAATGCTTAGTTCAAGCTAGTATGTATTCAGCTTAATTCTTTTCCTTTGCTCGTTCTTTGAATTGGTCATAGTTCATTTTCTCTCTCTTAGCTATACTTTCTACTAGAATTGTAAAAGAAAGACCTGCAATAAACTTTCTTCATTAAAAAAAATCATAAAAAGTCATTGATTTCTTTCAGTTATTTTGTCAGTGTAACTGTTGTCTTATTCTTTCTGAGGAGATGGCACAATTAGATACCTACCAAAAACATTTCATAGAATTAATTTGAGGGATTCCCATAACCTTTTAAAGTTCATTGACTCCTGTGGAAGGCTTGGGAACACGTGATTAAACGATTAAAGGATGGTTTTACCTTTTGAAGAGGCATTTAAAGATAAGGAAGTGCCAACTGAGAACTTAAGGGCATGGTGGCTGAAAGATGCAGGGCGAGGAGAATGGTAGTAAAGGCAGGGGAACACATAACGTGTTTTAAACTATGATAAAAAGGTTGGGGTACAAGCAATCGTTGTGAATTAACTTTGTTGTGGGCTCAGTAGAGTAAGTTTTAAGATATTTGGAGAGTATGGGAATAGCCTTTATATAAAATTATATACATTTATAATTTGAAACAGTGCAAAAAATATGAAGATAGCACTGTACCCTTACTCAGAACAGAAACTAGTGAGAGTCTGTTAGATGGCCCACTGTGTGGTTGGTAATTTCTGTAACAAGTCTCAGATGAAGTTCAATAAAGAATGTGTGATTTCGGCTGGAGTGGGTTAATCAGCCACTACAGCAAGGACAGGGAACCCCCACCAGAGCTGAATTGGGAGGTTAGTAGAGAGAGAGCATAAAGAAAGTGATGAATGCTGGGTTGAGTTCTGTTTTTTCTAAGAGGATGGATACTCAGGTGTGCAAGGCTTAGATACTTATTTTATGAGGAAAAGACTCTCGTGGATTAGCAGAGATACCCAAAGTGTTACACAAAACCTCATGCATTATGAACGAAAGGATGACAATTTGCCTGGTCAACAGCTGCCAGTTCTACACTATTCCTTTGTCTAAGGGAAGAAGAGAGTAAAGACATAAATATCCTGAAATTGTGTCCCAGAGTTCATGACTGACCCAACATCTAAACATTCTTAGACAAGTATTTTGATTCACAGAGCAGAGGCAGGTGCGAGTCTGTGCCAAAGTGCCTATTTAAGGATAGCGATGGCAGCTGCAAAAGATGATCATATGGCCAACATAATCAGGTAAAAACATGGGATAGGTGGGAAAGTTCTTTATGCACAACCTTAGCAAAGTAGTATCACTACTCCATGCCATGCCTTAAAATAGTTCCACTTACTTATGTTCATTCTGTGCATAGGTACAGGGCTCAGGGCATCACAGTTCAACATAAAACTAACGATGTATTAACACCAAAAAAACTTAATGAAGGCTCGTAAGTATTACGTTTGGTTTGTTACCTACTGCACTTTCATTTAATCCATCTCGTTGCAGAACCACCACGTGCTGGAAGAAGGCAAAAACAGCATAGTTCTGGTTTACTGTTTCTTTTCTATCTGCTATAAAAAGGGAAAGAAACAACTATAGAAAATGAACAAGTGATACATTTGTCAAAGAGGATGGTCACCTTTTTTGTTTCATAAAAGTAGCTGAAATCCATGGATCATTTTGATCCTGATCAAATGCCGGTTTTTACGAACACTCTGCAGCGACAGCACAACTGCAGCCACCATGCCAGCATTTTAAAAAAATAATTAGTTAAAAAAGTATTTTAAAATATCCCAGTCTTTTGGGGTTCTTCATAATAGCCTAGTGGAGCCATTCCTGCTGTTTTACATCTGAAGTCCCAAAACTGAATCCTTTTCCTGCTGTAAATCGGCACAACACAAGGTTCACTGATATTCCCATCAATATTTACCCTTACAGACAATTAGCCCCATTCTGTAACTTTAAAAAGTACAATAATTATCAAAACACATTAACAGAGATGATGTTTTATGATGATGTTAATTTCATTACGTATTGGCTCATGCTTAGCAGCTCTTTGTTAAAAATATTTACACAGGTCTGTAAATCTTACCTTGTACTACTCTAGAAAGCATCATTATTTCAGATGCAGATGTAGCTGACCCCATCTAAGCTGAGTAACTGAGGAAAAAGAAGGTAGGAGGAAGTAAAGACTAAAACTAAGATATTGCAGGGCAATTTTTCCTAAATTAAATAATTCCATTATTTCAAAAAATTTTTTAATATTTCTTAAATAACGATGTAATTTTTAAAATATATAAATCAATTACATACGTAAGACACTAGGATGTATTATTAACCCACTTCTCTACTCTGAATTTTCCCTTTTTTTTCCTCCTGCCCTTTTTTTTTTTTTTTCAAATAAACCAAACCATAGGCTTTTCTACTCTAGTAAGTGTGAAGCTTCTTGTTTGAGCTGGGGAATTTCAGTCCTGTAATTCAAGGGAGTGAATGGGCAAAAACCTCATTGACCTCTCTCAGAAGCAGAGGTTCACAGTTCAGATATGGGGTGGCAAGACCAGCAACAGTGGTAACTTCTGCAACATCCAGTGCTGCTTTTCTTCTCTGTGCTTCAAAATCACACTGAATGTATATGAAAGAGGTTGCTAAAATATACGTTAAAAGCAACCAGGCATCCTTCAGCGGGGTTCTTGGAGCACCCTTGTGGTATGGGAGACGCTCCAGCACCCTGGTGTACATCCAGGAGATCAGAAGCAAGATCCAACGATATTTTGAACAGGGATGACACGTTTGGCCTTTATGAGAAGACTCAGTTTCCTAATCTATTTGAAATAAAAAAACTGTTAGCTAGGAAGCAGTCATGTGTTACACCACCGCCTCCATGCTCACCAAAAAGGGGTTGAAATTCCTATTCACAGAAATTATTTTGGTCATCATTAACTGTATTAGTTTACTGAAGATCTTCGGTTGGTTCTGCATAAAATGGAACTATTTTGGATTTCATGTAATGTGGTAAATTCAAGCGAGTGACTCATCTCAAGTGTTACACAAACATCCTAATCCAGTATGGGAAAGGTCTCACTGGTTTAGAGTAGCGCCCTCAGAACAGCCCATCTCTGGGTTTATTTAATGAGGATAAAACCAGTTCCTTAAGAACAATATAGACATCTTTACTCCTTTTGAATTATTTTTGGGAGAAAGCAAAAGAAAGACGCCATACCACAAACACACTTAAATCTCCATCAATATGAAAATGAGGACATAAAATGGAAAAGCTACAATCTGGACAGTCACCATATCTAGGCCGTTCTCATTCAATATATCTAACAGCAATCATGTCCTGACTAAAGCTACAATAAAATTAATTTCTCATTACCTTGGTTTTAGATTAGCTCTTCTGGACCTTTAGTGCACTGACTGCTAAATCAGCAGAGCGGGAATCTTCATCAGGGATAAGTGCTGCAGATAGCTGGAGGACTACCAAGAGGGTGTCAGGGCAGAAACAGTAACAGATACATACACCTTGCAAGAGGCGCCCTTTCAGGTGTAGAGGGTTTCTCGTAACACACAGCACATCACAGCCAAGAATGGCAGAAATATTCTCAAAAGTCTCACGGCATTCATCTTCCTCTGTTTGTAGTAACACCACAACACAAGCTTCCTTCACTGAAACCCCCAGCCTGACCACCCCATCACCTCTTGCCAGATCCTACAAGCATTCCTATCAGAAATTTTCACAAAATAGATGGGGTTTCAAGCTACTTCGGCCAAGTACTTCCCCACAAACCAAACCTGCAGCACTGCTGCTGCCCACCATGACTCTCAGCAGCAGCAGCAAACGCTACTTTCCAGAGCACCTCCCATAAAATCCAGCTGACGGCAGGTCCCTCCAAGCTTACCAGAACAGAAGAGAGCCCAGACTGTGACATAAAGAAATGCTTTTCATAAATGCTCCCTCTGCATTTGAGGAGAGGAGTCAGTCTCTCCTTTCAGGAATATTCTGCAATTAACAGTCAAACAAGGCCCAGCTGCAGGTTAATGCCTGGCACCTGCTGTTTAAGCAGGTTTCAGGTAATCTGTATGACACAAGTGCTGCCCTGCACAGACTAACAAATACCTGAATAGTTGTAAATGTAACCCTGCTTTGCCATCTCACCACAAACAGCACGATGTGGACTAGTTCAGCCAAAGCTGAGGTCCCAAGGGCACGCCTGGATCCCCGGAGTGGTGCCAGAGGTACGTGGGTTTTCCTGTGGAAGGAGGGGCACGTCCTACTCACCAAAGCAGTGTAGAATGGGGGTATCCTCACAGGCCTGCTCCAGAGAAGGTGAAGATGTCCTTTCCCACAGAAGGGCTGCAGCACTCCATGTTGCAGAACATGAGGCTGCACCAGCTGCTGCTTCCCCAAAGGAAAGTTCGTGCCATCGCACTGGCTGGATGCAAGTGGGGACAGCACACACAGCTGTGCTTTCAGTTTGGGAAAGCAGCTCACGATCAAATAAGGCCCTTTCTGAAACAATCAATCTACCAAATCAATGCCCTATGAAATATTTTGGCTCTAAGATCAGAAACTATTACTTCTATCTATTAAATGATAAAGTGTTTCCTAAGTCAGCGGGAGATCAGAAAGAGAAGATATTCAGGATTTCCATTTGGCAAAATACACCTTTGCTTATTTGTTTTTTCCCCTCCACCCACAGCCTAGGAAATCCACCCCCGGCTTGAGACAAATGCAAGCTGCACCTCAAGAGCATACCAATTACCCTGAAACACTTCTGATATGAGGCTATGAATGTTGTTGAACTGAAGGAACTGTGAAGTACAAGTTTTGCATTGCAAATGCTTGGTGCACTGGGCACTTACTACGGTCTTTGCTTAATCGCATCACATTCCGCTACACAAAACATAAAAATGTAACTCTACTGATGCCACCATAACCACCTCGGTATGAAAACGTAGCAAGCACAGAAAACTCGGTCAGCATTTCAGAAGCACCAAGAGTACATTAAACACATTAGCCATGACACCTCTTTCCTCTGTCGGGGAATCCCAAGAACCAAGTACTGCACTGCAGCCCTCAATTACAAACGTAATTTTATTTAATTTCTTCACTCAAACTGAATTTTCTCATTCCAAATCTTTACTGAAAGAGATAGTAATTAAATGCTTAGAAAAACCAGGAACTGCTCTAGTAGGCAGCTAGAGAAATGTATGTATCAATACAGATATGGAATGTAAATTTCAACTCATATAGATCACAACATACAAAGAAGATTTTTATGCAATACAGACTTACAAAACAACAGTTCTTTTCACAAATATTTTCACAGAGTTCTGCACAGCAATCCTGTAGAAAAGTAGATTTGTGCAACACCAAAATAACTTATTGTTCCTTAGTATAAATTATTTTTCGTTTCCTAAAAGAAAGAGGTAATTTAATATGACTGGGCAGGATCTGGCTGGATTTGGTGACAGCAAAACATGAAAGACATCGTTGCTATATGCAGAAAAGGAACATGGCATGTGCTACAGTATTGCAGGGGCAAATTCTGAGGGGAAAAAAATAAAGTCTAATACTTCTGCTGCTGTACGGGGGCCGTGCTCCAGCGAGCACCCGCTGCCTCGGCGCGTTCCCAGTCCACCAGCAGAGGTGTGCCTTGGAATTTGCACCTCACCTACTAAAAAATACCTGCCTCTGTCAGTTTCTACGTTAAAAGTCTTCAAAACAGCCTTTCTGATTTTGAGGAACAATCCACATTTTGGTGTGCTTTGAAGGAGATGCCAGATAGCAACTAAAAGGATTCACACACAAACTCCATTCCCGATTTCTCTCTCTTAAATGCACAAAACATACAACTAAAAAAAGAACTAATTGCCTAGGCCCAGAAACATGCTTGAATAGTAACATTGATGGAAATGATTTGCAAACTTTAAAATTACATTAACCATTATTTAAATATTACCCCTTGATTCCCAGAAACTTCAGTGCTGATGTAGTACACTCATTTGGAAAAGTACGAGACAAAGTGTAGTACAGATAGAACAGATTAAAACTCCCCAAATATCATAATTCATTTCCATTATGTTAAAATCACATATTCCTCAAGGTTATAGATAAAGCTTCAGATGGAAAATCTGTTTCTTCATAATATAACTAGAATGTGAGTTTTAACCATCTTTACTTTAGGTTTTGTTTACATACAGGGATCAAAATAGACTTCTCATTGTGACTAAAAATATAGATTTTTAACTACAGAACCCAGCAGCTGTTTTTCTGCTTCTTTGCCCTTCCCCCAAAAAAGTCAAGCGAGGTCTACAAAAATAGCAATTAACTTTAAAAAATAGGTTGCTTCTTCCAGCAAATTTAAGTTACATTCAGATGTAATATAACTATTTATAAAGGAACCACGTGGCTCGACGCCAAGAGAGGTGTGCTGTGTTCAGTTCCCTTCTGACACAGCTGCCCACGTCAGTGCTCGTGTCGGTCGCTGTGAGGATCAGTATCTGGTTTGATACTCGTGGTGCCAACGATTGAAGTCATTGTAGAAAACCACGATGCTCCCGGAGGCCATGCCAGTCATTATGCACCTGGGGAAAGCACAGGAGCACACTGGTTAGTGAACCACCCCACGTTCAGGTATATGAGTCAAAAACCTGAGGATTTACATCAGGATAGGCCAAGAACCCTGAGGACACGACCAGCTTCCACTGAAGGCAGCTGGAGCTGGAAGTGCTCCACAGACCAGAAAAGCCTCCCACCTTAGGATTCCAGGAACTTCAGAAAGCTGGATTTGCATAAAACTGCCACCTGCAGCACCTCTGGCACGTTCATGGGTCACAAAGCGTACAAAACGACATGCAACAGTTTTTATGGTGGGCCTGAAGCTGTGGTTGAGAGTTAGACAACAGAACTGTTCTCCAGCACCGCTGTCTCGCAAAGCCACTTCAGACTTGCCAGGATTATTTCCTGCCTGGCCCGGTTTGGTTTTCCGG
The DNA here is from genome assembly GCA_013399855.1 of Oxyruncus cristatus. Taxonomy (NCBI): domain Eukaryota; kingdom Metazoa; phylum Chordata; class Aves; order Passeriformes; family Cotingidae; genus Oxyruncus; species Oxyruncus cristatus. The sequence goes on from VXAY01002314.1 coordinate 1,337,653, forward strand.
GGTACTGGAGTGGGATGAAGCCCCGCTGAGGCAGCAAAGTGAAGGAAGGCCAGAAGTGCTCATTTCAGTTTCAGCTCCCTCAGTGAAGCACATCTACATGAAGGAACTGGATGGGGGCACAGGCCTTGAGTTAGAAATATTAGTGTTTGAGTTTGAAAGCGATCTTAAAGCTTTGATGGTTTTGGAAGCTCCTGAAAGCAATCACTTGTGCTTTCCCACTGAGGCAGCCTTTCTTTCTAAATTCCTTACCCTTGGCCTACTACTAGAGATCATTAGGTATGTTTGAAAAGCCATGACCCTGACATAGCACACAACTACAAGAGTTTCTGCATTTTCTTCTCTACTGTCCCGTTAGAGTATTATAAAAATCAGAAGTGTAGGCATGTATAAAACTGTGGCATCTTAGAAAAAAAGCCTCAGAATTGAAAAAATCAGAGTAAAAAGCTGCAGTTTTTCCTTCAAAACAAAGACTGAATAGGAGACCATCAAAACTGAGTATGACAGCATTTTTTGCAGGAGTACTATTTTGATTCTTTTTCTATTAGGTCAATATGTCTTTTTACACACTCTCAAACACATACCAAATAAATAATGCTGAGTAATTACCTAAAATTACTCAGTAAAATACTATGAGTGGATCTTTTCTGAGTGTCCTTTTCTTCAAACCCAAAGTGAATAGGTTCCTAACTTTAGCTCAAGGATAAATTCATATATTTTCATGTTAAATTTCAGTTTATTAACGTGCCATTAATTACAGGTTAAGTTTTCGCTAAATGCAAAATTTTATACATCTCAGAGGTCTGAAATTCAACAGCTGTAACTCCAGTTTTTGAAATATATTTAACAGCAGAGACTCTTTTAATGGAAAATGAAAGCTGTTCAATGTTTCATTGAAGTTCACAGGTTTTCCTGGCTTGGACTTTTTTAAAGTTTGTTTTATCTAAGTTTTAGAAATTTAGTCAAAAAATTTAAACCGTTCAGTAGGGATTTCAGTAAGTGGAAGGTTAAGAGCCTCAGCAATATGCTTTACTTCACAATGTAGACATTCCTAAGGGCTTTAGAAGCCAAATCTGCTTGAAAAGTACACAGGAGCACCACTAAGTAAATACAAAAAAAGCAAATAAAATTCTGGCCTGAAGGCTAAAAGTGTACAAATGAGATGGTAAACATCCATCTTATAAACAAACAGTATTTTTGTGATAAAAACACAGAAGCACATTTAAGTACAGATGCATTGGAAAGTGTGATGTAAAACTGCAGTGAAAATACTCACTTGGTCACCTTCAGTAGGAGTCTTCAAAAGGGTTCATGACGTATGTAGATAAAATAACTTGTCTAGAAATAAGAATTACTCTTTGCTTTAGCAAATACATGGTGTGCAACTATTCTAACTGCTCTATTTTTAACATAAGGGTCTGGAATGAGGAACGTGACTTGTATCATACGTGAAAGAAGAGAGATGAAAGCACACATGTAACCTTCCACCTCCGTGTGACCCGCACTCTACAGTGGCCCAGGCCAATAACTCAATGTATCGTGAAAGTCTGCCAAATAAGATTTCTTGGATCTCTCTCTTCATTCCCCCAAGAGCTAAAATCCTGAAAAATATTATCTGCCCTAAATATGACATTTTAGGAAAAAAAAAAAAAACAACTTAGGCAAGCACAGAATTCTCAAGATAATCACTGGGATCTGTGACCCGCAGAAAATCAAAATCAGAAGAAAAACAGAAATGCAATTTAATTGTAAGTCTTTATTCTCCAAAATCCTTTTCCAGACCAGGCTCTGCTCTCACCTTTGGTCATATGACAGGGCCATGGATCGGATTCCAGCATCACACCCCGGGTAAGCAAAAAGCTGCTTGAGGTCCCACATCTGCCACACCATGACAACTCCATTGTCTCCACCTGTAAGCAGATACTGTCCATCTCGACTCAGCTGAATTGCCTAAGGGGAAATCACATGGATATTTGTCAGGTACATATGTGTTGCTCTAACTCCCCCACTTTTACTTTCAATAAAAGGTTTCATATTGACAGCTGAATGTCCAAAGGAGACTTCACATCAATACAAGCTTTTGGGAAGGAACATTACTGTTATGTTATTTTACCCAGCAGTTATTTACCCAGCTATTATGCACAAATCTCTTTAATACGTTAGATGTCACTAGTTGAGTTTTACCTGACCTGTGATTTATTTCATATTCCAAAGATCTAATATCAGTTCAGCTAAAGAAATTTACTCTTCTAATTAGCTAGATTTACAAGACCCAGCAGCACTGCCATTCCCCCAAGGATCTTAATACTATCCTAGCAGAAGCTGACTGCTGAAGGGAACCAGAGTGTTATACAAATCACTAGAATTAATTTAGACCAGCACTTTTAGATTCCTGCTCTGGATTAAGAAAATAGTGATCCACCTCTTTTAAGAGAGATGGTGTTTCCTTTCATCATCCATCCTGAAACTGCCTATGACAGATTCAATGGCTTATACCCCAATTTTGTATGCATTATGGGGACTGATGGCAAATCTACGCCTGAAATCTTTCTTTGCGATCCAGATCATGGAGAAAGATGGGGTATCTTTGGGTTTCAGAGTGAATATTTCTTGAAACAGGAGTCTTCAATCTACTTTGATATTTTTTTGTTTGCTGTTGGAAAAATTACGATACATAAAAGTAAATTTGGGTAGCCTTTCAACAAAATACAGACCCTTCACACCACGACTTATTCATGATAAATTTCAGCTCCCTGACCCAACTTTTCAATAGAATGATGTATGAATAGAGGATATTCAGAGCAATGGCTTTTAAATTCCAAACACACATGTTCTACAAACAGACTGATCCACTTTAACTAAAACACTGTCACTGGAAGGCAAGGAAATTGCCTCAAGATGATAGTGTACAGCAAAATTCCAGCTCAAAGATTTAAATTTAGGAAACAGTAGAAAGAACTGAAGAGAGGATCTTGCAAACATCTCTCTCTGCTGAAGTCTGCAAGTATTTTGGCACTTGCAGTCTCTGCTTCTACAGTTTTGCCATATGCAAAAGCTTGCTACATACTGTGATTTTAAATGCCTCAGGAAAAGGAAGTTTTGGGATTTTTTTTTTTTTAACGTACAGAATTTATAGTGCCTGCCCCACAAAAAAATGAGAGAAACTAAAACACAAAGACGTTACGTTCATGCAACACTGAAGTGTTTATACAGACTGCTGACAAGCCTAGAAACCAAAATATACAGCGTGTTTAAGATACTGCTCCACGAACAGCAATAACTGAAGTCAGACATACTGCACATCTGTATTTTTGTATTGCTGTACTCTATTACTATGATGCCAAATACATTCTTAAAGAATTATATGATGTGCGACGCTTAGATTAAGATAGAGTTTCTATATTATGTTATAAATTTTGAGTGTTTACTGCAACAACTCCCAAGTAATCAGAATGAATCACATTGCTAGAATTTTATTTCACACAGTAACTTTAAAAGGAATGTAATTGAAATACAAACATATACTGTAAACAAAGTACAACACTGAACAAAAAAAAAAGGATGATAAAACTATTCCAGCTGTGTTTCAAATTAAGATGACAAGACATACATGTAAATTAAGACACAATTAAAGCATATTTTTCCAACCATATCTAAATATGGAAAACGGAATACTAACCAAGGTTAGAGTTGAGTATGCTGAGCTGAAGCTTCTCCCCCCAAAAAAACCAAACGTTCCAACCATAAATTGCTTCTGTGATTGTTTCTATCTGCCTACAAAAACGTGGTAAAGCACCTCCCAGAGCACAGAGTCAAGGAGCCTGAAAACACTAATTTAGAGGCCATCTTAGAAAAGTAGAGTAACTCGGTAAAAAAGGCATAGAAAACAAACTGATATGACTGTGAAAATTATCTGGAACTTGCATGTGCTGAGTAGATGATCACAAGATCTAACATACCACACATAATTATGAAAGAGATTATTCATTAGAAGCAAAAATCAATACAGGGTGGTTTTCTTCTCTATAGCAATGGCAGTCTCCTAAGGGTATTTTCAAATTGCAATGAAGACCGTGACAAATAATTATTTGCTACACTTATAAAATTCAGCTGATGAAAATCCATTAACCTTATGGTCATGGTTCACTTGAATTTTATACTTGAGGCTTTTACTGAAGAAATGCTATATTAAAAGGCAAATTAAAGCCATTAATCTTTTAACTCTTCCACTACCTGCAAGATGCAATGGGGTTTGTGATCTTTTTAACTGCATAAAGTATAGGCTTTGAACCCTTACTAATACCCATGCAATTTTACTAAGTCATTGGCTTGTCAGGAAGACAAGATGTTGATTTATTTATTCTTATTGTCTATTAATAAATTTCTCAGCCACTTGCCTATATATCTCTATATATATGAATGAAGGAAGGAATGACTGAATGGAAGAAAAAGGTCACCCTGTCAACATTTCAGTTTCATGATATGCCCTCCAAGATTTAACAAACGAAAGGATGCTTTTACTCCCAAGTACTCCAACTGGTATAGAAGATGACATGAATCAATTTTACTGTTCTGCTTTTCCCCAGTGTAGTTTATCTACAATTCTGCTAGCTATGAAACTGGAACAACTCTGCAACTAATCTTTCTCACAACACGAGTTTCAGACTCTCAAATAATCCCCAAAGCGCACAATTTCAGCAATGTTCTAAAAGCTACATTTCTGCCTTGCATTTCCTTGGAAAGTCTCAAAACTTTGCTCAAATCCTTTTTAACGTTTCGGGATTTTGAAAGGCAGTGCTTTGTAAAAAGGCAGAGCTGACACTGTGACAGCCCTGGCTTACAGCAGCAGGAGTCTTGTGGGCACTTCCACATTTCAAAACAGACTCATGAAAGGAAAATAAATTGGTTCCTCTGGGTGAAACAGCATACAGTCTTTGCTTAGGGTAAAATAACTTTGCTTCTCAGAACAAGCAGCCTATTTAGAGTTAAGTTATTCATTAAGATATCTAAACACTACATGGTAGATGTACTGCGATATGCCTAAGCTCCGCTGAGCAATACAGTGTTTAAAACAAAAACAGGTGGAAGGCATTGATTAGACCCTGAATCTCCCCAGAGCGCCTGAAATTTTTCTAGCAGTTTTCTAGCCCAAGAACACAAGAAAGAAAATCAGAATGTTGATCCAAACATCACTCTTGAAAACTACTAGTTTTGCTAATAACCTTCTGGAATACTGGCCCATAATGACCGAGGGAAACAGAAACCATGAATGTTACATCATTACAGATTCAACACCAACGACCTTTTCCTTCCCTTTTCCATCCTCCTCAAGCAAAAGCCAAGGAAAAGTGTTTGTCAGCACAGCCCATGGGTAGGTGCTATTCATTTTAAATGCCCCACTTTAATCATGCGGTTGCCACTCGCCTTCTAAGATGATATAGTGCAGAAGCGCTGGGAAAGACGCTGTAGGTTGTTTAAGCGTAAAGCTCAGCTGGGACCACTGGGAGAGAAAGAAAACAAAACAAAACAAAATAAAACCCCAAACCCCTGTAAAAACGTAATTCTGGCCCACAGAGAGCAGAACTTCCATTGCCTCCAGCAACATTCCTAAAGCTGTGGGTACTGACTGAAACACTACAGAAATTGTTTTAGCCGGCAAGGGATTTCTAGATATTTTACAGATTTGCTGGCCTAGCTGACAACATAATCACAACTGAAAGTGACAGATTATCAACATTATTAATGTAAAAAGAGAAAACACTGCGATATGTTCTGGCTTTATGGAAAGAGCTGGGATGAAGGGTAAGGCTGAAAATCTCAAAAGCATTTGTACGCAGACAGCCAAAGGTACAATTTCTGAGAATTGATGCAAAAATCTACATTAATTTGGAAAAATGTCTTGGGACAGAAGTATACACATTCCTACTTCATTTCCCCAGCCTCAAATCCACACTTGAGGCTGCCACAGCATGCAAAGATGGAATGTCCTTTCACTGCTGCAGACTGCACTCTCACTACGGAAAAGAGACCTAGCAGAGAGCATATTCCACCACCAGCATATCTAACATTTTGAAAACATAGGAATACTGGATTAACAGAGAATGACAGAGTTTTAGAAGGTTTTAACTGGAATATACTGAACTTCACTTCAGTGCTGGAAACTGGAAACTTCAGTTCTGTAAAAGCATTCACTGTTCCATGTCAATTATAAAATGGAAACAATAAAGATCAAAATTCTTTCAAATACATTGACACATTCCTCCACCTTCAGAATTAGTCTGGATGCAGTCAAGAAAAGAACTGGTGCAAATTTAAAAATGCTCAATTTTCCACAACAGCTGAAAGAATGTCAATAATTCTGTAAACACAAGGGCAAAGAGGCATTTTCTACCTGAAATGTGTAATCCAAATAAAAAATTGAGTTTTCAACTCGAGAGAACACTGGAAATCCCAGCAGCTGAGTTCCTGGGATCCTCCATCAGATTATGAAAGTCAGCTTGGAGGTGTAGCACTGCTATATGCTTGCAACAGCAAAAGTCTCCTCTTGCTGATGCTAAATATTTAAACAGTTTTTATATAGGAAACACTTCTTTACTGGGAGGATGACTGAGCACTGGCTTGGTTGACCAAAGAGGCTGTAGAATCTCCAAGCCTGGAGATACCCAAAAGCCATCTGGACATGGTCCTGGGCAACTGGCCCATGATGGCCCTGCTTGAGGAGGAGGGCTGGATGATATAATCTTCAGAGGTCCCTCCCAACCTCAACCTTCCTGTGATTCTGTGCCTCTAGAGACCATAACTGCAACTCAGGTAGCCTGAACACTGACCCAGGACTGTGATCTTGTTTCATGTTTCTTCTGCCTTCTGCCACTTTCTGGCAGATTTGGCAATACTTGTTCATTCCTTTTTCCTTCCCTTTCCTTTATTTCTCATTCAAGGAAAAAAGTAGGAATATTTTTAATTCAAGGAAAGTATTCTTTTGACATTTCTGCTTCACTGCAGCATAGCTGGCAGCTTCTCCTCTGCCTCATAGGTACTATTTCATAGGAGCTGTCAGGAGACCTGCTTTTTGTAGTATAAAATAATTTTCATAAAAACATAAGCCTAAAATGCCTCCTGCATAGTTTTGGACTTGCTCCATGTCTCTTGCAGTTAAAGATGTGGAACTGAGCTGCCTGCCTAGCAAACGCCGAAGGGCTAAAGAGTTGAAATACAGACATATGCCCATAAACTTCCCAAAGCTCAGCACAACACATGCTACCTGAACTAAGATGAGGGAATGTAGCCAGAGATGCCAAAAAAAGGTAAAGCTAGCATCCAAAACAGGCTGCCCAATGGCCTCCTGTCCAAGTAAAGACCCAGCCTCTCCTGGTCAGCAATTAGTAATGTTTGTATTCTTCAGTCCAAGGAAACGCCTACAAGATATTCCTTACTTTATGAATGGAGTTATTTTACAATTAAAAATGTAAAAAACCTCCTAATGCTATTAGGAGCACATGGTCCCCTTCAATTTTTTCAGAATACTGCTACAATGGTCTAGTGCCATAAGTTTATGGTGTGGCTACAGAAAGAGTCTTCACACAGCTCCAACATGGATAGCTTTTCCTGATACTGGAACTGACAGTCCTTCACACACATTTGAGGACACTCACCCTTATCTTGTCATCTGTTTCCATGGTGGCTTGCAGTCTCCCATTCACACTGAACACACAGAAGAGGCCATTTTCATAATATATGACACAGTGGCCTTCTCTTGAAGCTTGAATAAGTTTTGGTCTCAGGCAGTTTTCGGGACCTTGTAATCTTTCAGGACCTTCTAATGTCCTCAGTAGATCTCCATTCATAGAATGTATGAGACATGGTCCTTCTAACGAGACAGAATAAAATTCTAATTATTGATATACATGCTCACATAAAGACATCATATATCAAATAATAAGTAATGACTTCTACTTAAATAATCACTATTATAATACAGTATAATGTTTAAATGGATTGCCTCTGACTTCAAGGGTGCCAGAGGGTAAGATGAACAGCTTATCCCTTAAAGGCTTTGTATTAAGGTATTTTAGAGCACCTATCAAAACCAGTTAGAGACCTAACAGATTTTCTTCTGTGGATTTTCTTTTAAAACTAGTCGCAGTTAATTTTGAGCGCACAAAATTAAAGGTACTAAATCTTAAAATGAGATTTTCAAAACATGAAGACACATAGAGCTAAGTGGAATGAATTTACATACGTAGGTATTCTAAAAGTGTACATTCACAAATTAAGATTTTAATTCATATGTGATCCGCGAAATATTTTCTTTTTAATATATTTTGACAAATTCCTGAACTGTACATAAGCCACACGAGTTCACACGCATAAAACAGAAACACACACAAGTGCAGATGGTGAGTATACCCAACTCTGAAAAAATGTCCCGATGTTGGTACTTTGGAAATACTGAAGCAGAAAGATCCTAATTCCAAGAAATTTACGGTTCAAAAATAATTGTGGACCAGCAAATAAGAAAATTATAAACACTATCCATAGAATCCACACCATTCTTTGTAATTTCCCTCCCAAAAGCAGGTCTTTGAGAACACAAATGGGGCATATTACAGGCTTTGCAGCCAAGCTCAAAGAGTCTGAACAGAATTACTAGTAGTGTATATACACTCTTCACCAAACAAACAATCCAGCACATTCTCTTTCTCCTGAAACTAATTTTTCCTTCCCTTTTTGAGAAGTTATCCGTAACAAACACACTTCACCATCCTGGCTGTCAAGAGCTGTATCCAACTGTAAGCTACTTGCAATTACACACTGGATAAACAAACAGAAATCGCAATCAGTAGGGTAACTGATGTGGTTGCCTCTTCTTATAAATGTCTGATTAATCCTCAGTTTAAGCGTGTTTAAAAAGAGGTTTCAAATTCCACAGCAACTAAAAACAGGTTAGAAATAAAACCACCATAAATTTCAGAAATTCTGCTACCTAAGACTATACGCCTTTTTGCATTAGGGTTATAGCTTCACGAACAGAGAGAAATGACAACAGTCACCTTACCTTTTGAACCACTTATTACCAGGCCAAGCTCAGCACAAATGGCAGCACAGGTGATCTCATAGTCATGTCCTGTCAAAACAGCTCGAGGAGTTGCAAAATCACCTTCAATGAAAAAAACAATAAAAGCAATCCCTGGTTACAATCTATTTCCAAAATCACTGCTTTCAATCACTGAAGCATCTTTGTTTCCTTGCTCTTTGAGTTCATGTTCCTTACAAATCATTTCAGTGCTCCCTGTTTGCATGTGGTAGTTCTGCACTGTCTGTACAGAACAGCAGCAGTGCACTACAGGACTTCGGCCTGCACATTTACTGGCACACACAGTAACAGAAAAGTCAGGTGGTCAGTAAAACCAACCAAAGCTGGAGCACACGTATTTGCGTCTTTCCTCCCTCCATTTCCCCCTCTATCCACGTCTTCTAGAGGAAGAGGTCTAAGTCAACTACTTTTTCCTATAACAGGCATAAATAAATACAAGTGTGACCACGACAGGTGCGGAGAGAAGACACCTTCAGTGCCCCAAGATGAAGTAGAACATCCAATGACTGATTTTATTTTAACCTAGTAACGGTGCTGAAACATCAGCCTGAAGTCTACTTTTCTGCAAGATGTGGAGCCTGGGCCACAGACACTGTGAATTTCTGATGAGTTTGCAAAAACAAAACACCCAAAGCCAACGTTAAATTACCACTGCTCCTATTCAACATTTCCCTGCAACAAGAAAAAAAAACAACTGTAATATTTTTAGATTCTCTTAGTGATCAAACACACATGAATACAGTAAGAAACAAGAAATTGTACAACTGGCACACTTAAAGGAAAAAAAAAATCATTCTCTAGGTCAAGGGACATGGAAAGGGTAAGCGAATGGTATAAAGTTCTTTAAATAGTTTTGTAACTTTGCTCACAGGTTATTCACTGCCCTCTTCAAGAGTGCGACCATTTAATGGAAATAAAAATGTTATTTTTGTGTTACCACATAATTAGCTCATTCATGGCATTCTACAAAGCATTTAAACTCTAAGGAATGTATCTTGGGCAATATTATCATGTAGTTTCAAAAAGATTTAGATGAGTTTTTAAGCAGCAGGGAATAATTTCACTTCACAATAAATGATGATTTGTGAGACAGCAACAAGGCAATAAAGCAGTGGTGAAATCAAACTTTTTTTTACTTGATAAGCAGGGGATGGTTTTGCAAAGAGACAGAGTAATAAAAGGATCAAGTTTACTCCACTGGTTACTAAGGTAGCGTCATTCAAAATACATTTGGGGTTGTAACTTTTCAAAAGATAAACCCAGCATAATGTCATTATTCTGTCCACGTAGAGCCATAAGAGTGCTAGCAATACTGATACTGGGTGTTCCTAGAAATTATGGAGCTATATTTAAATTGGTAGATACTCAGACTCTGCATGTGTGCAGTGAGAAACTCTGGAAAAGAAGTGTCTGGGCTTGCATAAACAAAGGTTAGTTTACTCTCCATATTTTACATTTGTACTCAGACCATTTCCATCACCTCCCAAAATGCCTGTGCAGCTGCCACATTCAAAGGGCTTTTTAGTAAAGCTCATAATCTACAGCAAAGTCTCAAATCAAGGGTTTTGATCTTTCAAAATCTAATTTATTCTGTAGTTACTATTATAATCTATAATTTATATCCACAATACAAACTTCTGAAAAGTAAATAAATCTATTTATTCTTAGATATAGACATAGACACTAAATATATATGTGTGCATAAACACACACTGGCATGTAAGTTATCAGCATTTTAAATCTGAAAATGCTTCGGAGCAACTTGCTGAATTGTTCCTAATCTCTTAATAAATAATCATTAAAAGCTATTGCTTTTGTTTCGTATAATGTTTGAAAAAGCACACTCAAACCCAGGAAGTACGGCAGACAGTTCGCAAGCAAAGGAAAAACTCCCAACAAATTAGAAGCATAAGGGTATAGACTTAATGACCTTTAGGTACTTCTCAGGTGGCTGATCCTACGAACAATCACAAACCTTTCAGAGCAAACTTGCTCTATTGAACTTTCCCCATCCAAACATGGGACAGGCACCTTAGAAGATTCATAAATGAACACTACGTAGCCAAGCCACAAATCTGCAGTTTTAGGGGCAAGGGTAACAGCAACCATAACAGTCTTACTATCCAGCAAAAATTTAATGTTGCTGAACCAAATCCTTCTCCCTGTTGTCCCCAAGCCGTAAAAGGAGGCAGCTTTGTGCATTTAAAGGTCTTGTTAGTTTGTTTTCTTTTAAACGAGCTGCCTATGCTAGCAAAATTTTAGAGTTCTGGTTTTAGTGCTTTATTTTGCTTTCAGAAATTACATTAACACATAATCACATAGACCAGCGAGGAATTAATCTAATTATGCACTACACATTAATGAAACGTTTGAAGTCAGAGAAGTTTTAAATATACAACGTTGCAGTGGAGGTAATGAATGTAAGATGTTGGAGCTAGAAGGACTTATGAGAAGCAATGTCTGAATGAGTTATTAGGAGGGGCAGATAAACAAAATCCTCAGAGTAAACTTACTGCTTACAGCAACTACATCATTATAAGCTTCACCTGCATGAAGCCGCCAGTAAACCACACACTTAAAATGTAAGAGATAAAATTATTCAAACAAGAAGTAGAAACTGAGTATATGTATTTATCACAGTTCACAGAAAATAAAATTACCTAAGTAACACCCACAGTCTTTTTCAGAATTCGGACTTGACTTCAAACACAAGAAAGTATGAATCTACAGGTGGCAGGATCAGTGTTTCATAAATTGTATCAATTGTTTACTGAACTGTATTTGTACTAATGAAACACCTTAATTAAACCAAACAAAAAAACAAACAAACAAAAAAATCCCCAAAAAAACCCACCAAAAAAAAAAGAAATCTGAATAGTAACTTCGAAGAACTTAGGGCTTGAATAGATACTGTAAAAGAGTAGTCTTGTGAAAAGTCAGGCTGACTCCTTTGATAAGAATGTCAAGTATTTAGGGGTTTCCAAGCCTCTGATTTTCCAAATAATGGGGTCAACTTAAAAGCTGGTCATAGAGCAGAACAGATTTCTTTAAAAGCTTTTAAACTGTTATTGCTTCAGAAGATTGTCATGGTTTTCAATAATGCAAAGAGAAAATTTTATTTTCTTGCTGGTTTAAGGGGCACCACTTCAAACTTCTCTAAATTGTTTTAGGGGAACCGACTTGCAGACCTTTTGAAAAGCTGGGGAAGTGACTTCAAAGGGAAAAGAGTCTTTGTCTGCTAAGCAGGTTTACGACCACTGATGCAAACCCTAACTAAGGACTGAAAAGAATACTCAGTGAATCTTTATGGAGATCCTTAAGGAAGATGAACAAGTCAAATGAAATTAAAGATAGTTCAAATCCTAGCACTAATAACCAAGACACAATAGTTTTACAGATGTTCTTTTCTCAGCACAGGATATAATAATATCCTTAGTCTATACCATCACTGGGTTGCTACTTGAAGATGAATCCTGTAAGAGTCTTAGTGCCACATTCACATTGCAACAAACATTGCCAATGATTTATTTAAGTCACAGGAGGTATACATAAAGTTATTTTCCAGTAATGGGTAGAGATTTTACCTTTGCAGCAACCACCCAGATTATTTCAAAAGAACTCTCCTACATTCCAATAAATAATTTCTGCAAAGCTGTTTTCCCACAGAAAATAACATAAAATATCACTCTTACTTAAGTGACTAAAGTACATTTTAAATCATGAAATTCAAGCTTCAGAAGATAAAAGAAGAGCACATGATATCATGTCAGCCTACAGTGATATATCAGTGAAAAAATGTTAGGCGTTTGGAAGCTACGTTTAGAAAGGAACAGTGGGATTACAGCAAAGTCAAAACTCTCCTCTAGTTTAATGACATCCAGAAGAAGAAGATACGCCTTACTGGATAACAAGAAATTGGTTTGTATTGCTGCTTCTCTCTCTGCTATTCTTTTCCAGCTTCGGTGGTGCTACAATAGAAAGCAGATCGTGACATTTGAAATCCATCGGTAAATTCCTAAAATGTCCGCTTGCTTTGTTGTCAGCACTAAGCTGTAAGAGCTGAGACAAACGCAAGAACTCACTTGAGAAAAGGTATCTCCCCAGAAGGAAACCAAACTAAGACTGACTGATAAACTTACCTCACAATTAAATACAAGATACTCTTCCTACTATTTATGAGCAAGATAATATTATGCAACACATTAAAATATAAAGTATTTGGCTATGCTCCTTTTTATGTTTTATACTGAGAAGAGAGTTAATTATGAAAAGTCACATAGAGCCAAACAGCCATTTCTAAATTACTATTCTATGATTGCAGAGGCTGTGGGACATTTTAAATGGCAAATTAATGATGTGATTTTTATGTCAATATAAAATCCAAATTAAATGAAGCATCAGTCAATCTATCTTTTTACCTACTTCTTGCAGTGGTTATTTTCTCAGAATGATGTATCAACCAAACCAAATTATACATGTAACAAAACTCTTCTAAAATTAATTTTTAAATTTTCACGCTTTTGTAGTTGCTTCCAATGATAAAAATTGAGGAAAACAATAAAAACTTTGAAATAAACTTGAGAAGTACAAATGTTCCTACAGAATATAGGGCATTTGGACAAAAGTGTTTTCAGCAAAATGTAAGTAAATCAAGAAAACTAATTTGCTAATATACTTCTATAGTGATTCCATAGCAAGTTTCAGAGTTTAATTACAAAGTGATAACTGTTTAACATTATTTAAAGTCTGTGTATTCACATTGTTTACAGATCACAAACAGAACATTTAAATAACATCCAATTGGTCAGAGCCCCACTTCACTGGCACAGAAAGTTATCTGATGGACTGAGATCTTACCCAAGTGATACCATACAATATTACTGAAGTATTCTTAAAACTTCACTTTGAATAATCTTTCCTTTGTAAATAAGCATTTTTATGTAACAATGTAATATTTTCATATTGTACAGGAACTTCATTGTTGTCTGGTTCTTCACGTGACACTCCATCAGCATTTCCTCTGAATTCCTTCAAACTACTCCCCATCTGTTCAGACTTATTTTACCCCAAAAAGTACAACATGATGCCTAGATGCAAGTTTTGGTTTTGCAAAAAACACTTCAACTGTATATTTTCTGAAAAAAAAGGAGTATCTTTGAAAAATGAATCATGCTATCCTGAAGCAAAATAAAACCATGTAAAACACAGGAAATGCTGTAGTGCTGATATGTTTGTTCAGTAAGGAAAAAATATATTAGATTTATCCTGTAGAATTTGTTTCAGCCAATATAACTCAGAGAGGTTTAAGGTACTTCCCACAGTCACACTGTGCAACGAGTGACTAACACTTATTCAGTACTAATGAAAGATTTTACATACACATGGTGTCACCAAAAGAGGTTCATTATGTTCCCAAAACAGACACAATAAAGAAAAAGATATAACAGGCCTTCAGAAATTGCATATTACAATTCAGATTTCAAAAGTCAATAATCCCCAGTCTCTTAATTTCTACACCATGTGCAATGCAAAACTTTCTGGAATGAGTTCACTTTTATTGGGGATTCATCTGCTGCAAGTCCTGGAAGTCATTCAGCAGGACTCCTCCCTCTGAACACTGGCTTTTTGAAGCCCCCGGAAAGTATCTGCAGGTGAATATTCAGGGTCAGTGTACACTAATAATTTAATATTTGCACCATCCCAACTTCATAAACTGTTACTTCAGTGTCAGCTTTGAAGTTTTAGAACACTGTCATTTTTTTTTTTTCGGATAATGTTCTAAACCAGGTTTATGAAAGGGCTTTTTTTGTTTATGCTAAAAAAAATTTAAAAATCTATTTTCTTCACATTACTCTCTTGTGGTTTATAGTTACCATTATCTGGTGAATTCAAGATAAAAAGACAAAAAAAAAAAAAGGAGAAAAGGAAAAAACTCATCAAGTAATTATTTCAGTCAGAAATAGCAGCTACTGAGGAACTGTTTTAAGATAAAAGTCATCTTACATCTCTATATTATTTCATAACTCAGGCAGAAAATAATCTGAGGTGAGAGGTTTCATGTGAGAATTCCATTCAATTTTGCAGTTTTTGTTTATTTTCCCCCCTATTAACACACTACATTAAAATAACTTAAAGTCCATGCTTTAGCTATTTGATTGTTTCTGCAAAGTTAATTTCAAACCAGTGCACCAGTGTTACATTGTACTAGATAGATGCTTACCACCATTACTTTTCAACGTAACTGGAAGTACTGATTGCATACAACAAGCTCAGAGCATACATAAATTTATCTTTTTACAAGTAAGTCCCTTAAACGAGGTATTTTTTCAATGAAGCAGGCCATAATTCTATTCACATACAGCATTCCTGCACTAAGAAGATTAATGCTTATCTTTGTTATGCTAGTGTTAATAGAACTTAGATCCAGAAACAGAAATTAAAAAATAATTTCTTACTCAAGTCAGGATTATTTTATTGACCAAATAATTTTTACAACACTTACATCGGTAATTTTATTCTAGACTTTAAATTATTACATGTTCTACATTACTCTGTTCTGTATCAAGTGGTACAGACTTTGAACTATATGGTTATTTTTCTCAGCAACCAAAGAAGGTAAATAAATGTGACGTATTAGTAAATCATCCCACAACTATGCATATGGTGCACATGAAGGTTGTGTTCATTTTCCATATGAATATAATTCCTTTTACCACATCAACCACCAGTTACAAGTTGTAAATAGAGCATTGTTTTTTCCTGGAACTCAAAGGTCTGCGTTACATCATGAAGCACTAAATATCTTTATCCTTCTGGGGAATTTAATACATCTAGTTTTAGTAACACCTGAAGCTCGATACTGCCAACAAAGCAGCGTCCGAGCTCCTTCTCTGTTTCCAGTCTCAAAATACACTTCCTTCACTTGCATCTGGACTGTGCCTCAAAACTGGCTCTACAAATGCTGTTGGCAATTACTTACTCTGATTGACAAATCCTGAAACACAGTCTCTCTTAGCCAACGGAAAACACGGATGACGGAGATGCTGCACTTAACCCTGCAGGACCTACTTTTAGCCAAACCAAGAATTTATGGCACACAAACTGACACGCTCATCAGGACCAAGTCACTGTGACTATTCAAACTGCTTCCCAAACCATCAGTGAAGGCTATTGCACGCTCTTTTCAACGAAGACCTTGTCCTCCCAGGTATCGATGACACGACTTTCTTGGCATTACACAAAATACAAAACTGTATTTCTGATGCAGCACCACTGCAGATTTCCAGATATCCCAGAATTCATCCACCTGTTTGTTCTACCTCATCTTTTTTCAGTTTGAGTATGTGGAGGCTGGAACCATCATTTATATCTGATTTATAGAGTACTTGGAGGAACGAGGCCTCAAACTCTTTGAGGTATCAATGTGTTACAGCTTAAAGAAGAAACAACAGAGACCTTTTGTAGCTGTAGAATTTAAGGCTCTGTTCTAGATTCATGCAGATTGCCCCAGTACTTGCTGCACTGGCTCCAACAGTGCCCCACAAAGATACAGGGAACTGTAGGACCAATAACAGCATCAGGGTCTCTGTCCACTAAGCTTTCATGAGGCTTTCATGACTAAACATCAAATAATGCAATAAATGTTAGGTAAAAGAATATTTAGTGGTTGCTAATCCTCTTCAAAAACACGTTACAGATATTTTCTAAGCCTTGTGGATATTCTCTATGATATAAATTTTACTGAACTTGACTTACAACACAAATAGAAAATTTTAATAGTGTGCTTGCTAAAGCTCCAGTAAAAAGAAAAAAGTATTCCCATTTCTTTTTATAGTCCCACTTAACAAAACACTCCTGACCTATTCCTGTTTCAGTTCATACGTCGAACTTAAATTCACATTGTATTTTCTCATTACAGTTTAATAAAAAGGACAAAAATTATACTAAAGATTAAATCCTTTTTTTTTTTTTGCACTAAATATGTGGATAGGTATTTCCAATATGTGGATAGATATTTATTTTTAATAGCTTACTAGGCAGTTCTTAGGAAACCAAAATCATCTTCAACTGGATGCCAGCAGATGGTGCTGAAGGACTCTCACTTTAGATACAACATTTTGCTACTGTCCAGCCATTTTTGAGAAACAAAGATGTCTGCAGTTCAACAATATTAAAATAACATTGAATTATTTTCTGGTCTTTTTTTTGGGGGGTGGGGGAAGAAGGGCTCACACAATAATATAACGTGTTCAGGGGTAAAATACAAAAGTGCTGTTGAGCACCCAAAGGAGCATGTACATACTGTTCTTAAACTCTCAGTGCTGGACTATCATAAAGCAACACCTTATTTTACCAGGCTGACTCCAGTGAACAGCAACTGTTGCCTTCATAGCTGAAGTGACTCCAAACATATTTTAGTATTTTGAGGCTCTGCAAATTTTTAGCTATTCTGGTAGACCACCACTGGAAAGAAAATAACACTAATAGCAGAATTTCCATTAATAACTAACACGATTACTGATTTATGGACATTTTGATACTCCTACTACTTAGCACAATAAATGCAAAATGGAACAGGTCAACAGGTAAGCTTTTTACAACTATTTCCCAATTAATTTTTTTAAGAAAAGAAGCTGTCAGGTAAATTACTTCCATTTATTTTTTTAAAATAATCATTAGAATTGTAAACGCATATTTATGCTACAAACATTCTTTAGAAATGTACAACCTTACCTATTATCATTGGTTTTGAAACTGAAAATAAAAGTCCAGAAACTTGGGAATCAAGATGAGGATGAGGGAAGTAGGCAGAGAGGGTTTTTTTGCTGCTAAGTTAACAGCAGACATATGACCTGCCTGAAATCAGTGTGACTGTTCACTGTGTACAAAGGCACACATGTATGCAAATCTTCACAGAATTCAAGTTTACAGGATTAGCGGGTCTGAGTACAAAGAAATTATTACCCATGACATTATTCTTCAACCAAGCAACACAAAGATGCTCATCAGGTACTATCAATTAATTAACAATTGATTATGAAGCCCTCACTCATAAAAAGTTTGAATTTTCAAACTGAAAAATGTGTGTAGCAGTTGATGAAATATAGATGTTTTATCTTTTGCTATGATTACTAATACAATTAATGGTTTCTCTAGTCTCAAACCATAGCTTTAATTTTAATGTCAATTGATAAGAAGTCTTGCAGGTATTCCACATTTATTTAGCAATTCTAGCTGTAAAAAAAATCAAACAAAATAAAGTTTCTTTTAAAAGTAGCTTGGGTAGCAGCAACACTGTTCTTCAGCAAGACACCTGGTGTATCAATTTTGAATCTTTTGGGAGATCTCATATTTTAAAATTGAAAAGATTACGCACTTTTAAAATTTGCATCTGAGGAAGATATTCTACATGTTATCAATAGCACAAGTGTTCAACGAATCCTCCCAAATCTCAGTTAAATACAGTAATTGTTGGGGGTTTTTAAGTATGAAATCACATGCTTACATTCACACCTGTCCTGCTACACAGCTACACTACTAAAACCATTTATCTAAAACACTTCAGAATACCTGAATATAGTACCCTGTAAAAAAATATAAAGCTATGCAACGAAAGCACCCCCTTAATCCTCGTGATGCAAATGTGGTACATACAGAGAGTAACATTTTCTAGTTTTATGGGCTAACATAAAAGAGGTAATATAATTTGTTTTATTCACATATGTGTGGAAGATCAATGCAATAACTCAGAGGAGATCCCATTAGTATTAGCAGTAGTGATACAGTTACAGACTCCACATTTCCCTAGCACTGAATACTTTTATCAGTCAAAACTTAATTTCCTTGGCCAAATCAAATTTCTAAATTAAAAACATTTTTGTTTTGCAATATAGGAAAAGTAAAAAATAATTATGAACACATCTGTAAATATTTTGAAAGCAATAGAACCGTCTCTTCATTTCCTACGAATGCAGAGCAAGAATTGCAGAAAAGCAATTTATCTTCCACTAGACTATGGAAATGCCTACCATTTTTTAAGCACAAACCATTTTATAAAGCATAAACAATATTAAGACAATTAAATTCACCAATGTAAACCTCCCCTCCAAGAAAGTACCGCCAAACAAAATAACTACAGTGAAATGCCAAAAACCTTGAAGACGTGGATTTACACTCGCTAATATGATTGGCCTCTCCCTGGTCCATGTAGGTGAGGGATCACTGAGGAAGACTGGAGAAAATGGAATATTGCAACTGGAAAGGCATTTGTTGGTAAAGGAACCCAACAAGTATGTGTGTAGCAAGTAATTTGGTGACAATTTTTTGTATTTCAACAATAGCTAGAGGTGACCTTCGAGATATGATTATAACCAATGTAGCAAAACATCAAAAAATGTTTTGGAAAGAATTTACATGAATGGGAAGACATGAGAATTTTCAATGTGCTTTATAAGGGAGAGATCAAGGACAAGAAGATCATTTTTTGAAGCACTTTGGGAAGCCAGGTTTCAATACATGCAGAACATTGTTCCATAAAATCTCATGGGAGGTTAAGTCTAGAGAAAACCAAAGGAGAAGGTAATAAGGATACGAGTGAAAACTGCTTCAGAGCAGCACAGGGATAGGACAGACAAGAAGACATCAGCTGGCACAACTCCAAGTTCTTCAGTGACTGTAACACAGAAAAGTCAGGCAGAAAGATCAAAATAAAGGAGGTTTTCCTGAAACAGTGTAAGCGACAAGGTATAAGCAAGCAGAGACAAAAAGCAGGACAGCCACACATGGACGAGATGCAACTAACAAAGACATCAGGAATAACAGTCATTCTACAAACAAAAATATGCCACATTTTCATGAGAAGTTGGTCTGTTATTAAGAGCAAGCAATACCAATAGATGATGCCACATATTTACTTCAGTAAAAGTCTTCAATATGAAGGTCAACTGCAGTCAGACAGCAAACTCATGTGACACCAGCAATGAAATCTGTTGTCTCAATCAAAGAATACCTAAATGACAAAAATGTTTGGAATTCAACTGGCCTGATAATAGTGCTCTGAAGATAATGGGAAAATGAAGCTACATAATTCCAGAGTTGAAACTATTGTTTTGTAGATATTGCGTGAGGTTCTGCAAGTCTTCCTGTTTCTTAAGCAACACAAGAGGAAAAATTAGAGAGTTTTAAGTCTGCTTAACCCCAAATGAACAGAAAAAATACTGGCAGAACACTTAGGTTTTTATACACACACACACACAATTTCCTAGAAGAAAATGAGGAGATGAGTAACAGCTGATTTGGATTTGTTCTGAACAAATCATGTCAAAGTGATTTTTTTCCTTGCTATGGCAAAGTAACAAGACGTGTGTTCAGGGAGACATCATATATTTTTACTTTAGTAAGAACTCTAGCACTGTTCCACATGAGCAATTTCTCAAAGAAAATAGGGAAGCAGACGTTCAGAAGATGCTATTATACATTGGAAAGCTATTCATCAGAAAGCTATTCATTGTCAAAATAGTAAATGTATTGATGGGCATTCCTGAACTGTGTACTAGCTAATTTTTCTTTAATGACCAACTTGATAGAATAAGACTGCAAAGTATATTTGCAGACATGACTTGCTGCAAGTCTGCTGGAGGATTCCAAATAAGTTTGACAAACTGGAGAAACAATCTAAAAAGAATACAATTCAGAAAGTTTAAGGACAAGATTCCACAGCTAAACCACAAGGAGAAGGAGAAACCAGTGAGTAGATGGTGGTTCTTCAGAAAACATTGAAATTCATACTGGCTCATACACCTCGAAGAATTGACCCTGTCATGCTGTTTTGAAACAAACATGGTCTGTAAAACAGGTTGTTTTCTACTTATTACTGGAAAGGCTTCAACTGCATTCCTGGATTTACTCTGAGGAAGACAGTCAACTGAAGAGAGGAACACCAAAAAAAACTCAGATGTCTGGAAAAACACAACTTACGGCGAAAAACAAAGAATTGAGTTATTAAAGTTGGAGGCAAAGAATTGCAGGTCATGGCAACCCAAATAACTGCAAGTTACTGCAAGAAGGAAATAATCTGTTCTCTACACAAAGACAAAGCAGATAAAAGATGACAGAATGCAACTGCTGCAAAAAGAGAACTGGATACTAGGCTGGAAAAAGGCTGCTAAGGACAGAGCTTCTTCTAAGGCTCCAAAATGTATTTGTCAAAGTTTTTAAGAGAAGATTGGACAAACATCAGTGGAGAATGGTTTTGCTGTAGTTAAGCCTTCTTTGGGAAAAGAGAATACATCAGGTGACTAAAGCTCATGCCCGCCCTGCTTCCTATGGTTCTGTGATTACAAAGGAAAATGCAATCCCTCAACCTAGGAAATGTCCAAACACCAGGAGTTGCCACTTGATCTTCAAAGCAGAAGTGGGATCTGAAAGTGATGCACACCATTTGTATGCAAATGAACCCTCTCATCTCTTTTCTCCAGCCATCACACAGTTCCTCTCCCACCCCGCACTTCTCGCCTCCCCTCCATCTCCAGCACATTATGCTGGGGGAGCACAAAACGTGGCCCTGTCCCAGGAACCCCTGCACACTCTACCACACACGTCCTGATGCATAATGTCACATCCCCAAGTGGTACCTTGGAGCCTCTAAATATGCAAAAGCCAACTCCGTGACACAGATCACACATGGGCTTCAAGGAGTAGCAGCAATGGGAGGGTTACATCCTCTCCCTCCTACCTCCCCCATCTCCCCAAAGCAAGCCACATGCCAAGGAGAGAAAAAGAAAAGCCCCTTACACTATGCAAAGTGATTTTACATCTCCACAGTAAAATATGCTAATTAATGTGAACGCAAAACGGCTCAGGGCTATTCTGAAGGGCACAACTACTTCAGATCCTCTGCTCTGTTCTGAATTATTCCAAGGCTCAATGAGAAATTGTCCACAGAAACATTTCTGCATCAGAAAAGGCCTGTGCTCCAAAGTGAAGTACTGCCATGCTTTTACATTTTCAAAACCAATTAATTTAGAAAGAAAAAAAACCCTCTATACATTTGATCAAAGAGCATGATGAAATATTTTTTGAATTTCAGGTTTTAATTTGAGAGGAAAAAATGACTTAACCTAAATGTAATCAAGCTGTTTTGTGAAGAATAAAAATAGTTTCCAGCAGATGTGTCCCACGCAGAAATTTTGTATCTTTGAGATTTAAATTTGTCAGATTGGTTTTACATTGACCAATGCATTCTAGACTTATTAGGGAGAAACTAAATAGACAGGGACAATGCATAGGTGTCATTTCTTTAAGAAATCAGCCTCAAAGTTAAAAATTAAAGAACGTAAATAATTAATATTTCAATAACATATTTCTTCTGTTAAACGAAAAATGTAAGGAATTTTTCCATATAGCCCAGTTAGCCAGAAAATTGTCCTTGATAAAGAATATCAAACCAAACACTTATTTATCAAAGTGCCATAGCCCACCTGGCTTGTCAGCTTGAGTTAACTATCATTCCAAAACATGAATATACTCAGCCAGAAATCTAGAATTCAGTGCTTTCTAAAGTAAGGAAACAAGATAAATGAACCTAAAAAAAAAATGTACCTGGTGGACGAACGGGTGCCTCATGCTATAGTGTTTAGGATAGATGGGTCATACCAGCCTGCTGACTGATGCATATCGGAGGGAACAGGTACTATGAAAGGAGGAAATGCACGCTCCAGTTTTAAATTATTTCTGTTAAAATTGCTCTGGCATCATGATTTGGCAAAGTGCCATTGGATGCATCTTGCTGTAAAGTCATTTTGAGATGGAAATTAGAGATAACTAAACAGAGAAAAAATAGAAAAGAAGTATCAACTGTGAGAGTATCTAAAATTTCAATGAGTATTCCTCAATGAAAGCACAAATAAACCATATTTAGAGGTAAAAAATCATTAAGCTTCAAATACAGAAAGACATGAGACCAGTTAATCTAACATCCCACAAATGGGTGCAAGTTACTGTTGCAGTAACAGGGCTCGAAACTCAACAAGTGTGCTGGTGCTTTCCATTTCTAACAAAATCAGAACTAAGCAGAAACAGCTCTTTTTATTTTTCTTTTAAAAAAAAAAAAAAAAATTGACTTGAGAGAAGCCTACAGACAGCGATTTCTGGGAAAAATTAAACACCCCGGATTACCATCTCTTTGAAGCAGAAACTGTCTTTTACTATACCATCTCTAGGCCTATGTATAGTGCCATGAGATTCCAATTCATAACAAAGGCTTCCAGCATGCTGTTATCACAAAAAAACCCCTGCATAATGGCAACCAGTAAACACAGGAGCCATTGCAAGTCCCTAAAAGTACCAAACAAAGAGACTTACCAGGTAGCTGCCGTTTGACTTTAAGCAGCAGTTACAATAGCCTAATATTAACTTTGAAAACTGCAAAATTTTAGTATGTTAGAAATTTGCATTCAAATTATCAGTAGACTTCAACAAAATCTACCTATTTGAGTCAGATACTAGGTACAAAATCTCAGCACACCATCTGTTAAGGTCATAAAGGAGCCCATAGCCTCAAGGTCTTGTTCACACAGCAGGCAAGCCTGGTAAATGTGCAACAAGTACAACTTCTCAGGGCAGGCCTAGGAATCTGCAAAGATGGGCTGCACTCATAGGCCTTGAAAGCACAGTAAGGAGACAACTGTTCATTGCTTCACACCAGTGCAATATTCAGGATTTTCTCCTCAAAAGGGCAGTTCTGTTTTGGCAGGATTTACAAGCTCGCTTGACTGTCAAGCTCTTAAGTTCCCTGCACCGACTCTTCGGAGTTTACAAGCGCTGCAAAAATAGTGCAGAGTTTGCATTTTCTTTGATTTGAGAGATTGCAAAATACATATGGAGGATTCACAGAGATTTTGTCCCTCGACCAAAGCCACATTTATGTAAAGATGCTCATAAAATTCTGCTACCTGCTTCCTAGAAAAACTCCCATCTCTTGAACAGGACTGCTTGGAAGGGTAATAGGGATGGTTTGCTCACGTCCTCTGCCTTAAGATTCTGCAACTGCATGAACTGAGCTGCATATTATTCAATTTTTGAATAGTTTTCCCAGTCAACATGAAATAATTTGCAAGTTAAATTCATATATTCATTCTGATATTAATTAGTTGTGCTTCTTCAAAGTAGTTCACAGGATGCAACTTCACTCAAACCACCTCCGTGTTTCAAATTCAAATAACTTCAGATGAGTAACAGATTGAATACAGAACACATAACTTTACCAAATCAATTAATTTGGAAGATGTCAGATACTGTTTAAATTATATGAACTTGTATGCCAGCTGTAATTGCAATATATGACAGATCTACCACCACTCTTGTTTTCCAGACGTCCATTTTGTCCTCTGCATACAGCAGGTATGTATGTTTTCACTAGTATTTAAACAGGGTCAGAGAAGACCTTAAGTGAATGGCAGAAAACCTAACAAACACTCTTTTTAAGACAGAATATACTGCTTCTCACCCCTTCTATTCAGGGCATTTTATTTTTGGCTATGATGCGTCCCTACATTTACGTGTGTAAGCTCTCACAAGCTGTCTTGAAAGCCTCTCACTCCTGTGAGAGATCAAATTATTTGGCAAGTGCAAGGTGAGTTTGGGTGGGGAGGGGTTAAAACTGAATTAGGCTGCAGCAGCTGACTTATTAGTCTGGTTATACAGTATGAGCCCTGGTATGAGCCCTGTTGCTTGCACTGGAGCCAATTAAAGTTCCCAGTATGGAAGACTGAGGATTAGGCACAAAGCACCCTACCAAAGTGTTAAACTAAAAAAGTTTTAAGCTTGCTTCTTTAATATGTCCCATGTGTCCTCCTTCTTTCACTTAAGTGTCCTGCTCAGGCTGTTACACATCTTGTTAGATGGCATTCCTCTAAGTTAAAATTCACTGTCCATGTAACTCTATTGATAGCCAAGGTTGATTTTAAACAGCAGGTTAAACAACTGTAGAACTTGTATTCATAAGATTACAGTTGCATGCACTGGACTGATGTACAGTCTTTTTTGTTCTAAACAATTCAAATGCAGGTATTTTATGAAATTGTATTGTTGAGAGAAAAATATTTACTCAGATTGAACAAGAAATATAAAAAATGAGTTCCCTTCTCTCACTCCCGGAGCCACTCCTTCCCAACTGAATGGGCGACAAGAAGAAATGTATTTGCAACGTTCAGCATCCTGTAACTTCAAAAAAATAGTTCTACTTATGCTGCAAGGCAAACACTGTTTACCATCAATTCTTTTAACTAGAACTGATCACAACTACAAAAAAAGAAGCACTGTAGTTTGACACTATTGTCACCTAAAATTTCGTTCTGCAAAGTGTTCACTCAAGCCATTTTGAGACAACATCCCTACAAAACAGGTTTTCTTTGTTTTGCTTACCTCTTGGATTATCACCAATGATGTTGGTTTTGCCATTCCAGTACCAGAGCAGCAATGTTGCATCACGTGACCCTGAGAGGATGTAACAATTTCCTCCAATATAGGACTCGGAACGAGCAAGACAGGTTACAACATCCCAGTGTCCGAATACTACTTGCATCAGTTTACCTGAAACACATAAAATTGATCCCTTTAAAACTACTATTTTATTCTTTCTAAGGTAATTAAATACACTACAAAGTATTTTAGAAATACTTGCGTTATCAAAAAAAAGGTTGAAAGAAGAATTATAGTGGGCAGTACTATTTTTTTCTTTATTTATTTGGTGGAAAGTTATTGAAAAGTGCAGTAGTCCACACAGTCATGCAAAAAATACTTGCAGTCTACAAATATACTTTATTCAAAGGCCAAACATGCCAGATGTTTTTTTCTAAGTCTGTATGTTTGCAGACAGGAAACATGATGGGATTCTCTTTCAAGACAAGTTTAAGGTAAGTTTACTGATGAAAGTAACAGTAAGAATGCAAATCTGATGGTAATGTGGGGAATGGAATCCGACTTTACAGAACACTCAGGCCCCAGGGGAAACTGGTAGTGTGGGAGCTACCTAGAAAATACAGCATGTGCAGCATTCGGGCATCTCCTTCAACAGAGAAAAGATTTAGATGAAAAATTACTCCTGTATCCAGGTTTTTCCATCATCATTTTAACACTTGCCAATTATTTCAGTCAGCATCCTTCCCTTTTAAGAATTTCTTTAATGTTTAAAAGAGCTCAGAAGACAGACTTGGAAAAAAACTCTCTTACCAGCTGCATAAAGGACAAACACCTGTACCAGTGATAAGAGTCATAAACGTTAAAAAGAAACCCCAGGGAGTTAAAAATGTGTCATTCAAGAGTACGTGTAAACACGAATATGATTTTTACCTTTCAACCTGAACCAAACAGGACGACACTTTTAGAAAAATGTAAGTTTGGATGCTCATGCACAGTGGATTTGCATGGGGCAAAAGGAAACACGTGTGAGGTCGCCCACAGCAAAGCTCTGCCACACCACCCAGCCGGAGGCCGGCTCCCACACGGAGCAAACATGCCATGTGTCCTGCCGGTTTCTGGATCTGCCAGCAGCGTGCACGATGCTATGAAATCAGAATTTAGGCCCTAAAATCCATCTCACTGGATTTGCTAAAGCCCAGCAACTGCAGGGCTTGAAAAGACAGGGCAAAGGATACGCACACACATTTCTAATGCGCTTAACTTGGCCCATTCGGGTATCAGGGGCCAGGACAAATTCTGCGCCCAACGACACAAGGAAGTGCGTTGTGAGATGCCTCTAATGTGTTACCTCGGGTTTCTCAAGCCCAAATGACCATGCATCCATTTGTGCTTTGGGCTGAATAAAGAATGAGGAAGAACAGAAGGGAAGAAGAGTGATGGCTTTGGAAGGAATACCAACACAGGCTAAAAAATAAACAGGAAATGCAGGCTACCGCATTTCTGAATAAAATAAATAAAAATAAAATGAAATAAAATTAAATGTTCTGAAGAGTGTTTAAAAATAACAAGTAACACAAATCAGTGTGGGCACTCAAATTAAGCACATCTTAATAAAACATTTTGGTGAATGAATTAAAAATGATTAGTCCATCATTTAATATGGCTAGTAGTGAATATTTCATAGCTCTCTTTTTATGCAGTACAAAAGCACTGTATTCATATCCTGCCACTAAATAACACTTAATGGGAACAAAAGACTTAAGGGAGTGGCTCTGAGGAAAGAACAAAAATAATGTCAACAGACTGATTCATAACAGAAGATCAAATAGGTAATGGCATTAAAGTGGAGAAAACCAGGAAAAAAAAATGACCCAAGGAAAAAACCAGGATAACATGATGGAATTTAAAGGAAGCCTGTACATCAGATTCAAAACTAAAACACTGGTGAAAGTTATTACGCTTCTATAATCCTCCAAGAGAAAATGTGAGATGAAGCACCATCACACAAGCCTTTCTAACCTGACGGGGCAGAGCCCTGGATGCACACTTACTGTGCATATCTGCCTTGCAGTGGGATGGTGAGTAACTCAGGTATCAAGCCTTTCACTCATATCTGCAAGTTGTCAATCACATGGTTTAGATTTGAGGATAATTACGTGATATATTTTCAGTTGTACTGCCGTAGATACTCAACTACCTGAGCCGATTTATACTTTTAGAACAGAAGGTTATACTATAAACATCAGTGAGTTATAATATTCAATTATTTCTGTGTTTATAGGTTCTGTTCTAGAAAACAAACATTTTTCAAGGCTATTTGCTTGACAGTTGTTTCTGTAGCTGCGCTTCCTAGTTAGTTTTACCTTGCTATTGTGTGGCTTAAGTCTGGGTTAACTTCACCAAAATAAGAAATAAGATCTTGCTCTTTTATATTGGTAAAAAAAAGTCCAACAAAACTATTAATTTCATAAGAGTTCCTCAACTTTTTTGTTTCCTTTAAATGAGTTGTCCTGTCTGTACAGTAATATCAAACTCTACTGTATGCACTCAGATATCCCTTTCTGACAGAACAATTTTTCTAGCTAATGTTTTATTTGACAGATGTGCTACAAATAATTAAAAGAAAAATAAGACTCAAGTCAGCACTACTGAAGCTGAAATGCTGTTTAGAAATCATTCCCACTGCTGGAGGAGTATTTTATTGTGCTTCTGCTATACTAGCTGTGCTGAGAACCCATGATTTATGTTAGAAGTATTTCCTTTTTAAAACAAACAAACAAACCCAAAATCTAATGGGAAAATGGTTCCTTTCTTGTCTAAGTGCTAAAATGTATTTGAATTCAGCACTTGTGATCACTTGCCATTATGCATTACTGATCACATCATCTTCTCCCTTGCTGTTCTGCCAATTTCAAAATATTTCACTACGATATTCCCATTTAATTCAAAGCAAAATAAACTACATCTGGATTCACTGATTTAAGCTAGAGCTAGAGTTGCTATATTGACAGATAGGAGACACACAGAAGACACAAATCTCTTCTGACAATGATATTCTGCTTTATACACTCATTAGCTACAGGAGTAACAAAGTGCCTGGTAAATCTGTGTACACACAGAGGAAATAAAGAGATATTTGTAGTTCAGACTGATACAGGACAAAGCCACTGCAATCATACAAGTTCCTCTCGTAGGTGTAAGGTAAAATACATCCTTTGACGTAAAAGAATTAGTTCTCTATTCATATAAATCAAGAATATATACTGAATATTTATTACTGCTAGCTATCCTTTCTGAAGATCTACTTTAAATTCACAGTTTCATGTAAATTTATTTTCATCAATGAGAAAATTAAACTAAGAAGGGTCTAACAAGGTGTCTGTATAATGAATCGCAGGCAGTCAATATGACGTAAATGGAACTTCTCCTTTACACTTAAGGTTTTAAAATTGCAAAAATGCCAGCTATGCTAAAATATGCCATGAGATCCAGTCTTAACAGATTTTCATTAAAGACCATCCTGTTTTGTTAAACATTTCGGCTTGCCAACTGTGAAAAACACTGCTAACTAATATATTTAAGAAATGATGACAAACACGTAGGATATTCCCTAGGGATTAATAACCTACTGCAAAGCTTGATGGCACACACACATTAACCACACTGGGTCATTAATCCCGAAGAAGTACCTAGCAGTGAGGTCGCTGTTCCCATTATAAGATAATGAAAGGGAAAAAATCATACCTATTTTTTTTCTGGGGTTCCATGACTTTTAAATTCCTGTAGCTCTTACAAGGAAAGATTCTTTTCTATTTAGCATGACACATGCATGACTTCAATGGTTTGGATACACTCCAGCTGACAGACTAATTTAACTGCTACCCATTATATCGATCAGTTTATGTTATATAAAAGAATTCAGTGGCTCCAGATCAATTTTTCTATTATAGCACAGCTTTCAAAGGCTTTCATAAATATTCTTTCACCAGATTTCAAGACTTAGCTTCTGTTCCTATTCTATGGTACTTGTCTGTATTTCCTCAGGAAAAAAAAAAAAAAAAATCTCTGGGG
>VXAY01002314.1:1367322-1405081 GCA_013399855.1 Oxyruncus cristatus
CTCTGGTGCTGAAAACCAACCAGCATTAGATTCAGGTAAGCACTGTAAGAACAATTAATTCTCCTGGTATGCAAAGGCTTCACACAAACTCATTTACCTGTGGAAACTACAGTGTAAAAAACAGGTACCCCTATCCTATAGGTTTGAAGTGTGATGCTCTGTCTAGACAAGAGCTCCTTCTCTTACATTTGCCATCCCTGCACAAAAATGATAGCATACACAACAGCAGTAGGTAAGAAAAGATTTGACAAACATTATTAATAGGGGGATAAATACATACTCCACTCCTCATTCTTTCTTTATTTCAAACAGTTGGCTGACAATAAACATAAAAAAAAATCTCTTAGGCTATCCCCATGTTTTAAAGATACATTACCTGAGTCAGTAGAATAAACTCGGAAGCTCTTGTCCCAGAAGCCACAGACCAAGATGTAACGATTATCAGAGGTGATGACAAAACACTGGGAATGTACCTGAATGCTTTGGTCTAAAAGGTCAGTGATTTGCCTTCTGTGCATACCTGTATTGCTGGCTGAACACAAAGAAACAAATCCCAAGAAATTTTAGCATCCACATTCACAGAACAAAAGCACAGTCTAGAAACTTATGTTCAGACCAAATATATTCCTCAAGGCTATTACTTGTTTTTTTCTTTCTAATTCTGCTACGAAATACTCATTACACTTTTGGGAACAATGCTAATTCCTTGTAGTATATATTCTAAAACAGAAGAAATGCCTTCTTTAAGTCAAACGCAGCTGAGAAATACAAATGAAATATTTCACAAAGGCATGACATGTAGTTACATAATAAGCTTCCTTTCCTCCTTCTTCTAGTATAAGAAATTAAAAATTAGAAACAAAGCAAGGGAATGTAATGATAAGACAGTACATGAACTGTATAATGGCTCAAACACAGGAGACACGGAATCCTGATTTGAAAATTGCACTTGTACTTCATAGCAAGCATTGTAATTTAAAAAAAGAATAACTTCTCATCACTACTATTTCACAATTTTGGAGCACTGCACAAAAATTAACCAGCTTATCTCCACAGTCACCTTTAGGGCTGAGAGAAAATATTTACCCCTCTTTGATCACCTGATGTTTTATGTCACAGAAGCACGGAATCAATTAGGTTGGAAGAGACTGAGATCGTCGAGTTCAACCTCTGACCCAACACCACCATGTCAACTAGACCATGGCACTAAGTGCCACGTCCAGTCTTTTCTAAAAACCTCCAAGGATGGCGACTCCACCACCTCCTTGGGATCATCACGTCATTTTCTCAGACTATCTTATATTGAGAACCCACAGAATGAAGAGGAATCAATTAGTGAACACATTTTTCATACCATATTTTGTCCTTATTAATCAATGTGTGTGCAGATATACATATATAAGTCCCTATGTACATATATAATGAAAACCCTACACTGTAGGAAGACCTTTCGATGTTCCTGAGGGAACGTGATTTCTATCCATGGCAAGTAATTTCTTCTGGGCCTGGGTTTGTCTGCCAACTGCTTGGAGCACCATTACTTCCTTCCAGGTGGTCCCCTGGACCTGCCTCTGTCCTGGTCTTGTGCTCTTCTTTACTGTTTATTCTTTAACCTCTTTCTGTTCTCACAGGCTAGCTATCCCCTGAGCCTTGGGCTTATTCCATTTACTCCGTATCAAATCCTTCATTTATTTATGCTTTTGCTGTGTTTACAATGTTGCTACTGTCTTATCCATATGGGTAGCAAATAATTTAGCAAGGTGTTGCTACTTGCTCTGCAGGCAACACATAATGTGACCCTGACCACTGTTGGGGTCACTTAAAATGTAACAACAACACATTATAAATGCACAGTGAAACATTCTGCAGGACAAAATAACAGCAAAGAAACCCTAAAAAACCATGCAGATTGACACATGTGGATAAGACCTTCAAAAAATTTCACCTCAAAAAGAAGTCTTCGATTTATGTACTATCAGACGTCGCTGCTTTATGTCTTCCTGGGCAACTGGAAAATGAGGAGGGCAGGAATCCCTCCTCACAACTAAGACAGCAACAAGATTCCTGCTATAACCATAAAAGAGTAATTTTGTGGTCCTCTTAGGTGCCATTTCTAGGTAAATGTGTCTAGCCACAATTAAAACCCTTTAATATAACCTACATAATTACTTGCTTGCACCCAATGATGCTACTTAGCAATGACAAAGAAAGCCTTAACCCTTTTAAACTATGTCCAGTGTAATCACAAGGCTGATTTGAGATCCATCGTATGAAGAGAATATTAAACCATTTTTCAGAATGTGAACATTAATTTTAAAGGGGTTTATACCAAACAAAAACCAGAGTACAGGCCAAAAATGGAATTTTTAATGTTAAAATTATGAAGAAACACAAAGGATAATAAAAATTTTATGTCCTTCCACATGTTTTTCACAATATGTAAAAAAAATAATCAGACAGGTTCAATGTGATTTTGAGGCTTTTGCTGTAATATTTGTAAGTACTTCTAGGATATTCTTGCTAGCAGGTTTTAAAGCAGAGTATACATTTCCCACTCCAAACATTTTTTGGATAAAACCTACTTCAGGAAGAAAGGAGAGTTACAGGATGTGTCCTGCTCATTATAAATTGTAACTATTGTATTATTCAGATGAGAATGGATTTGAAAAACTTTGGAAAAACATTTTATCAGCTCTTATGAAGTGGTTTCATATGCCCACACTGTTCCTGATTTAATTATCCCAGAGCTTACCCAGCAAAATGGCTACACCGGAACAGTCTGTACCTGCAGGTTGGTACAATGCAGTTCCTACTGGCATATACATATTAGTTTTGGAATTAATTCTCACTGGCTGAAAGACCTGCCATTCTAAGCTATCCATGCAAGTTCAGATTCGCTCTGATTTTCCCATGCTTCTATAATTGGCCGCTTTGTATCTTTTCCACTTAAACTACAACCCTGAAATAGTTGGTTTTTTTAAACTGTCTAAGATTGACGTCCAACAGTGTTTGGGGGACACAGAATCCTGTCTTCTTTGCTGCTGTCCTACAACTAGTTTGTGTTTTGGGGTTAGGTTGTTGGAGTTTTTCTTTTCTCATCCTGTTTAAGGTTCCATTTGCCATGCTACAGACTCCTGAATTATAGTCCAAGTACGCACTCCCCAAAGTTGGGGCTCTAATGAAAGAACTGACCAAACTCTAACCAGGCTAATAGAAAAATCAGCTCTATATGAACTAATAAACCTCTATAATAAAAAGTCGTGAATTGAATCTATTACACTGAGTCATTTCATAAAAGAGAGACATTTCTCCACCCCTTTTTAATAAAAGAAAAACATATACAAATTTAACTGGTGAAGCTGATCAAAAGATGCAATACCCTTGAAAAACGAATACTAATATCTCAATACTAAAATGGAGCGGGCAATATATTTCAACTTTGAAACCGCTTTGCAATTACACATTAATCCCCTCAGCCTGAACAGCAGGTCTGTGAAGAAAGGATTGATCTCCTTTAATGATGAAACCCTGGCACCATGGTTTTATTTTTCACAACACGGTGCAGTTAAGAACCCCACTGTTATTATGAAAATTTCCTCGGCAAAGGAGCTCCATCACATTACCAGTGCACCAATTCATCATAACGTGCCTCGCTCCTGCTCATCAACAAGTCTGAGTGATGAAAAGATCCAATATTATCCTGACAGTACTTCATGCACATTCTCAATCACACATTATTACAGCATCCATATTAATTTTCACTGACACGCGTCCTAGGCCTGTTCAAATTAGGCAAACCAACGAGGGGGAGTTGATGAAATACCAGCATAGCCACAGCTCATTGCATTCCAATTTGCATGCAAATGGTTTATCAGGAAAATTCCATTCCCAGCAACCAGCAAGTGAAAAACAACCGTAATCTACACTTCAGGGCCACCATACAGAGCTTAATGAATCGCAAAGAGAGAAGGAAGTGACAGACCTATGAGAGGATCGATTTCCACTGGCAGCTGGTAAGCCTGGTCTTGTACAGCACCTTGATGAGCTGGAATTCAGGAAAGAAGATTTTAAAACTTTGCATTTTTTAAACAGTGAAGCCACATACATTTTATAAATCAAGGTACGGCTTTTTTTTTTTTTTTTTTAACTGTTCAAGATTCTTCTGCATCAATTGAATTTTAAAAAAAAAAAAATCCAGGTGCTTTCACGGGCTGTTTATTAAACATTTATTTTAGATTAGTGCTATTCTGAATGTATGCCATCAGCAGCAGCTCTGGTCCTGAGCCATAAGCTCTAGCAGATGCTTTACTGGCAACCTCTCCCGTCGCAACAAAACAAAATTAAGTGGTAAAGAGGACCGAAAACAAAATGTGACAACCATCTGCTGACTGTAACAAATACTATTTTCCTCTTTATTTTTAAAACACTGCTTTGAACAACTGAAGCACAAAGGACATTTTTAAAAAAAAGTCAGTTTATGATGCAAACAGGGAAATCTTGCAGTCATCCAATATTAAGGATTCATCCATCACCAAAAACCATTTTATTTGCAAGTTTGCATAGAAGTTAATACATTAATTCTGCCAACCTACATTTCATCTGGGCACTTGGCATACCAGTGAAATGTTTATGTACTGAATTCTCCTTCAGTGTTAGAAAGAAAGCCTTTTTTTATTGCAGCTTCATTAAAAACAAACAAGCAACCCCCATCCCCACCAAAAAACCAGCCCACAATACATTCTTGGAAGAGAAACAGGACATAACGGCTGAATACATAAACCTATGATTTTTCTATCTACCACCCATAGTTTAAAAAAAAAAATTAGTATCAACAGAAGGGTTTCTTAAATAAACGATTCATAAGTAAATTCAAAGTTCTGCTGCAATAAAACACTAACACAGATCAAAACACGAAATCTCCCTGACAAAAGAGAGCATCCTGCTGGGTACCAGTGCCATTAGATGTCAGCAAAGCCACCAAATTCACACACAAAGGCAGGAACGGGATTTTTAATCACACATTAGTGACAACTGGTCACTTGGCAACTTAACTTTCTTATCATGATGCCTCATTAGTAAAGACAATGCTTAGCCCACAGCAGGAGATATGGAGCAGTAATGATACCTGCTCTCTAATCCCAGCAGATCCCACTTCGGTATAAATTTGGAAGTCAACAATAGTGGAGGTTAGTCTCGGGAGTCCATACCCAGGGATCTTAAGCATAGTACTCCATTAACAGCCTGCAGTTGATGAGTGTGCTCTCAGATAAGTGGGGTGAGGTGAGTTTGTGTTGGGTTTGGGCTGGTTGGCTTTTGTTTGTCTTGATTTAGGTTTTCTTGAATTCTTTGTAAAGGCAAGACAAGTGTAAAATGCCTCTAAATGAAAAAATAGTGACCCAAAAGCACAGCTTACTGTTCTCCCTTTTAGAGGTGAGGGAAAAACAAATATGTGGAAGTTTTGTTCAGCTCAAACCAGTTGATTACTACAAATCAAAATCAGTTCCTACCACTTTAGAACCTCTTTTTTTTTTTTTTTTTCCTTTCCCATGACTGTTTTATGTCCACAAAGGCCATTTCTTTAAAAGCCTTTGAATATTACATGCCCAAGGTCACACACCCAAGGTATGAGAGGATACTGTCATCCTCCTTTGAAAGAAATCTCAGGAGCCCTGTAATTAGTTCTTGCTTACAGCTTGTTATCTAGACAAGTCTCCCTTCCCCTCTTCTTTCCCACCTTTCTTTTTAAGCATTTCTTGGGTGGGTGAAATAATACATAGATGTTTCTATTTGGACAATGTTGAGAGGTAATTTGTAAGAATTAGGAAAAAGTGTGGGAGTCATCTGGCTTTTTTCAAAAAGTAATCAAGGACCATGGGTCAAGATTTCTCAGTAGGAATCTCAGTGATGTAAGTATTTCTCTGGTGAAAACATCTTCTATTTCAGTTATTTGAGCAGAAGCTCTTTTTTCCCCTTTCTTGAAAAGCCTTTGACCAAATTTACTGCATACCACCGAAATAAACTACCTTTCCCAGCTTGGGTCTAAGACTGTCATGGTCAGGGAAAGGAGGAGAAACGTCTTTTTAAGATTGGAGAATATTAGAGTTAAAAGCAGAATGACTAAATTCTCCAGTCCAAGGCATTTTTAAAGGAAAATTAATTTGATTAGTTGCTATGCAAATGACTAAGTTGTTTTCCTTTCATATTGACAAATACATAAGCACTTAGTAACTTTGGGATGTTTAAGGTTTAAGACTTTCCTATGTATTTTATTTACTAATTCTCATTGGGTGGCTCTAACATCAGATTATGGTGTTTATAATTGACAAGAAAAAGACAGCAGAAGAAATTTCACACCAGTTCTACATGTTTTAAAATCATATGGTTCAGGCTTCCAACTGACTGAAAAACAGATTTAAGAGGAAGGGTATGCCTTTGGCATGACCAAATAGAATCACAGAATCAGACAGGTTGGAAAGGACCTCTGAGATCATCAAGTCCAACCCTTGATCCAACCCCACCGCAGTTACCAGACCACGGCACTAAGTGCCACGTCCAGCCTCATCTTAAACACCTCCAGGGATGGAGAATCCACCACTTCCCTGGGCAGCCCATTCCAATGGCTGATTACTCTCTCTGTAAAGAATTTCTTTCTAATATCCAACCTAAACCTCCCCTGGCACAGCTTAAGGCCATGCCCTCTTGTCTTCCTGCTGGTTGCCTGGGAGCAGAGACCAACCCCCACCTGGCTACAACCTCCTTTCAGGGAGTTGTAGAGAGCGATGAGGTCTCCTCTGAGCCTTCTCTTCTCCAGGCTAAACAACTCCAGCTCCCTCAGCCTCTCCTCACGGGGCTTGTGCTCCAGTCCCTTCACCAGCCTGGTTGCTCTTCTCTGGACCTGCTCCAGCACCTCAATATCCCTCCTGAGCTGAGGGGCCCAGAACTGGACACAGCACTCCAGGGGTGGCCTCACCAGCGCNNNTCCAGGCCAGGATGCCATTGGCCTTCTTGTCCCCCTGGGCACACTCTGGCTCATGTTCAGCTTCCTGTCCATCCAAACTCCCAGATCCCTTCCTGCCTGGCTGCTCTCCAGCCACTCTGTCCCCAACCTGTAGCACTGCAGGGGGTTGTTGTGGCCCAAGTGCAGGACCCGGCACTTGGCCTTGTTGAACCTCATCCCGTTGGAATCAGCCCAGCTCTCCAGCCTGTCCAGGTCCCTCTGCAGAGCCCTCCTGCCTTCCAGCTGATCGACACTCCCCCCCAGCTTGGTGTCATCTGCAAATTTACTAATGGTGCACTCTATCCCTTCATCTAAATCATCAATAAATATATTAAACAGGACTGGGCCCAACACTGATCCCTGGGGGACACCACTAGTGACCGGATCCCAACTGGATGCAGCCCCGTCCACCAGCACTCTCTGGGCCCGGCCCTCCAGCCAGTTCTATAGTGATACACTGTCTTCTTGCATGGTGCCTGATAGCCTGGAAAGCAATATGTTGTTGTTACAGACCTTTTGTCTGCTACAGGTTACCACACAATAGCTCAGACTACCTTCTCAAGGAGAAACTAAGTCCACATGTGAAGAACGTGCTGAGTCAAAGAACTTGGACTCGCTCTTTCCGCTTTAAACTTACAACAGTTCAGCAGCAAATCTCGAAAAGACAACGGAAGCACTGCTTTATAGCAGGGGTCTCTTAGGCTTCTGACTTCAATTTACTTACCAGGGAGATTATGCCACTTGTTTACAGCAAAGAGCCTGTTTGCAGTAACTGTGATCACAGCAGGAGTGGCCAGGCCAGGCTGGGTGTTGGCTGCCACGTGAGCGACAGGCGAGTTGGACGGGAACTTCAGGACCATGATAACGTCCTGTTGAGCTTGTTCTGTGAACATCAATGGGCTCTGCAGGAGGAGATACTGTTGAGTGCACACAACAAGAACCCAAATACACGGGAAAAGAAAACACGGGAAGGAGAAAAGACGGGACAAGAGAAGGAAGATTGGATTAAAACACACAAGATCAGAGAGCAGCTGCAGAGAAAAGCAAATGCAGTAACAGTGGATGGGCTTGCGGAAAAGACTATTCGAGGTAGAAAAACCTTTACACAAAACTATTAGTCTGAGGGTCTTGCATGAACACAGACTGTCTATATATAGATTTTGCTATGGATCACAGCAGATTAAACTAAAAGTTTTCGGTCACCTATCTCTGCCAAAATAATTCTCCTTTGTATCTGCAGAGATAGTATGTCAAGGAAAGTAGTGCCTAACTAGGAGGGAAACAAAAAAGAAAGTGAGCAAAAGAAACTCCTGCTCCCAGAGATTGTCTCAAGTTGCATTAAACTGGCAGACTGTAATTCTTTACAAGCCAGATGAGAACATGAAAGCACATTAAAATAAACAGATACACACATATACTAGATGTATGTTCTATATACATTTCTGGTGCACAAAAATAAGATTTATGAATGCAAAGTAGAAGACTTCACTGCAAATGTGTTTCAAAGGACAAACATAATTAAATGCAGTTGTAAAGAATATAAAGTAGATGTGATTACAGACACTATCCTGTGTTGTTTCCAGAATGAATCCAGACTCTCATTTTCAACATATTTTTTTTAAGGTTTTAGTTTTTTTGATTTAGTAAGTTGAAAAGTTTAATAACTTTTTAACTAAATTCTCTAAGAATATTGCAAACGTCAAAGCAAAATACTGAGGACCTTAGATCTGGATATCAAACATGAGGAGAAAAAGCAAAACCTAATAGGTTTATGACTGTGTAGTGCATCTTAAAAAGAGAACCCCATTGAGATGTAGAGGTACAATCATCCTAGTCACCAGTAACCATATTGCCCAAGTATTTGTAATTTTCTAATAACCAAATTAGAATACCAATGAAGTGTCCTTGGCTGTTTTCCACCTGCAATATTTCATTACATATATGTGTATGTAAGTGCATACATTTAATGTATATTTATACAGAACTAATAAAAAAATTAAATACATTTGCATTTTTATTATCACTCCTTTTTAAAAAGTTATTAAGAGTACTTAGAAAAAGATATTGCTCTATGAATTCCTATTTACAGTCTTTGCATAAAGGTGTAAATAAAAGCAACTAATAAGCTACCCCGACACCCTTCTGAGCAAGTGGCTAAAAGCCAATCAATATTATGAGTTAATCCTCCCTGGATGCTCATTCAATTAAAGGTGTCAGTAATGCCTCATCTGATGTGGCCTCAATTAAATCCAGCTATCTGATGGTTGAAAACACAAGGGGATACAGCAACAGCAGCAAACCCAGACAAATAGGCAGCCTTCGTGTGACTGCTAATTACTACACCTGGTGTATATTATGGCTTGTGCACTTAACACAGCACGTGGTAGCTTCCAACCCGGCTGAATTCATGCATTCATGCACACACACACACACGTGAAAACAAAACTCAGTAAATAACAGGACTAGAAGTAATTCAAAATTGTGGCAGGAAAAATATCCCTGTTGTATTTCAGCTCCAGGAATGCTACTTTTAAAACCACCTAAGGTGGTGCTATTATAAAATCGCGTATTAATACCCACAAAACCGGTCAAAGCAAGTGGAGAACTAAGGGCTTTTTTTTCTGTGTGTACCCCAGCCCAAAAAACCACAGGAGTTAGAAACAGTTAACTTCAGAGACTTTAACTTCTTATATTACGGTACTAAATCTTTTATATTTCAGCATCATGAAAAATATTAGGATAAAACCACACAAACTGCTTCCTGGTATCACATTTATTTATATAACAATGGGTCTGACAAACACGTCAACAAGCAACTTCTCAAGTTCCCTCTCTTCCTGAAACAAATCCCTTCAAATTAGAGCAAGTGCCTAGTGCGTGGCACCATGACAGACGGACACACACATGGCACGGAGCTGCTGGGTGGGAGTGTCTGGGCTCCCCAACACCCCTGTTAACGGAGCTCTTCGGAAAGAGGGAGCAACGTGGGTTGCACACACAAGGCACTGCAGGGCTCTGGGGGACTGGGACACTCGGTGGCAGGTACAGCGGGCCAGCAGACCACAAAACAGCACAAACATCTCTGTGCATCCTGCACAGGGGATCCCAGGGCAGGAGCACGACCACAGCACAGCTGCCCAAGCGTGGTACGTACCGGCTGCAGGAAGGGTGGTGAGGACGGGGGGACACTGAGCTGAGCAGGCCTCGTGTACAACACACGATCCATTTTAGAAAGGCTAGTAGCTCAATTTGACAAGAAAGTTTACATTTCTCAGACTCCTACATCACAGGGTCTGTAAGCTACTTGGGAAACATTTCAGATTTTTGTGTCGTTTTTTAAAACCTTCTCCACTTCAGAGATGTTTTAAAACTATTAACCTTAGTCTGCTTGAGTAGGACATATGTCTTACAGGACATTCAAGAAGAAAATTTCTTTTTTTTTTTTTTTATATTGCAGACTAAAATGTCCATCTTAACAACAAGGGAA
Organism: Oxyruncus cristatus; assembly: GCA_013399855.1. Lineage (NCBI taxonomy): Eukaryota > Metazoa > Chordata > Aves > Passeriformes > Cotingidae > Oxyruncus > Oxyruncus cristatus. The sequence continues at coordinate 1,377,807 of VXAY01002314.1, forward strand.
CATAACTTTTTGGAAACCCTGTGAATTAGCAGACCATTAGCTCCACTTGTCAGAATATCACTTGACATACTTAGTTCTGGATCTGTGACAACACAAATGATATTTTAAACCCAAAGACTGCACACAACATGATATGAAAAGTAATCAGTAATAAAATAATAGTTTGTATAATAAAATTATATTAGACACAACTAGAAGTAAAAGGGAAAGCATGTTAATGCTCACTGCCTGGATTTTATCACCCTAGCTTTACTGCAAAACACATTTAGTCACATTCTTTGCTATGTAAGTTTCAGCTCATGAATTCCTAGTAATCCTGGTTTTAGGGGAAAACCTATGCCTGGGGGAAAAGACAAGGAAGTTCCACCTCCTAAATCCATGCTTCCTGGGGAATCTGCCAAAGATTAACTAAATTGTCTCCATGATGACTGGCTCTCATCTGTACAGGTATGGTATTAACAAAATCAACTGATGAAGCGTTCTTAGATTACACTGACAAAAAGAAGTCTGTACCAGAAACCAATGCAATCCTTTCAGCAATAAATAAAAAAAAAAAACCAGTTAAGCACTGTATACACTCCTACCAAATCATAACTCATCTGCTGTTTTTAATAACATAATTCCATGACCACATAAAAGCAAAGCAAAGTGGCCGGTTCTGCAACTTTAAGATAGCAGAGGAAGTGAGCACAATGGCAGGTCACAAAGGGTTAACTTGGTACTTACCACCTGCATGGCAGAGCTTCTTGGAGGATGTGGTTCTATGAGCAGTTGGGAAGGGGTCTGTCCAAAACTTCGTATTTGAGCTTCAACAGCCTGGAAAAGGCACAGGCAGGTTTGCATGTTAAGAGGTGCTAATTACAGGCAATAGAACCATAACTGTCACCTGAAAATGTCATTCCACACTTCTGGCTTGTTTCATGTTGAAAATCAAGCCCGTGTGTTCACTGAGGGGCTAAGTGCTTGGCACTGGTACTAAGAATGAGGTAATCATTTTAGTACTGTGGATGCTATTTCCATGAGAAACTCTGCAAAACCTCATCCTGCTCAATGATATTAAACAGAAACAAGCTATTATAATCAGAAACCCTCTTTATTGGCTCCATTTTTCCTTTCTAACACTGGCTTATCTTGTTTGTATCATAACTCAAAAGTAAAAGTTAAATTTTAAAAAGTTTACGTAGGTATTGAGAGTGTTCTACTTTCTTTCTATTTAAACTCCATTGCTTAGCTTCACAGCAATGCTGAGCTTTATTCTTCCTTTAGGGTTTATTCCAAAAGAGCAAAGGTTAGGATGCATTAAATTAACAACAGCAAGGCTAATATTAAATGCAGCTAAAGGAGAATGTGAAGGTATAATACGAGAGGTTTTTTTTAAAGTTTCTCTGTATTTTCAGCTTTAGCACTTTCTTCAAAGGCAATAAATGAAAATATTGTCTCATGCTTCGTGATTTCTTAAAAACAATTATTCTGAAATGTGTGGACTTGTACCTCCTGCCTAGGCATGTCCAAACGGTTTTCCATGTTGCCACCTCTTGGCCCTCTGGCTTAAAGGTAACATTAAGCAGCCCAAAATTCCACACGGTATTCCTTGTCAGGCTGGCGCCTGCACCATTCACAGAAACAGGCTGATACTACAGAAAATCTTAAATCGTTCATCTTAGTTTACATCTCTTTCATGGTGAGCTGAACTACCTTGCATTTGCTGGGGGATAACAGACTGAACGTGGGTCCAATACTTCAGTTTCTCTGTTGCACGGAGCACTGAGCTCTACATTCTCAAAAGCATCCAGTGATGTTGAGTACCTAAGGTGAGGTATTACTAGGTTCTATTTTCAAAAGAAGTCTTGAAAATCAGGTCCTTCGAAGAAGTGTATTAAATGGGATGCTTGAATGCTAAACCACCAAACTACTTTTATAGCTATATGAATACCATCATGTTTTTCTCTCAGATTCTTCTTTTTCATGGTTCAGCCTTCCTGGAGGCTCCTTACACTTTTATTTCCTGTTCTATTTTAGCCACTCATCAAAAATTTTTTGGCAATGGGATAACACTTATGCTGATCTTATTGTTGCAAACAACTATTTTTAGATAATAATAAAGACCATTACTAGGACACACAATGTTCTCCTGTTACAGAAATAACAAAGCCAAAAGGAGAATGCACCTGAGGCCTTAAAATAATCATCCTCTGATAGGAAACATGCTAGCCAAAACACAACCTTAATACATTTGGCAGGGGTTTTGAAACTTCTGAACTCACCAGAGCAGGAGCTGAAATCACTCTAAGACCAGATTCTAACACTCTTGCCCACTCTGGGAAGCACCATAATCTTCAAAGAACTGATGAATAAGTAAGTTTATCAAAAAGCTGGCTGAAAACTGACATACACACACTGTGATTCCATAAGTACTTTTTGAGGAACAGCAATGTCAGTTCGTGAAACACTAAAGCTCAGTAAGACCATACAAGTCTCCTTCCTGCTGATGAGACATGCTACATTAAAATTTAAATCTGGGGGTTTGTGCCTCGAGATATCAAGGGAATCACAAAGGCTTTGAGGTCTCTTAAGACATGAGACATTAACAAAGCAACAGCATAATGGTCAGCAGCTCTACCCCCTCCATAAAAGCTGTTATTTTCAAAACATCCAGATTTTAAAAAGATATGCCTACATGTACCTGCACATTAAGAGGCATATTTGTACTAGCAAATGGGAATTCTGCATTGCATTTAGGGTAGCACCAGAAGAACACAGGGGGAGCAGAAGGCAGACTGTCCTGGATGTCAGTTATTCTATGCTTGTTAAAATATTTAGGGCAAATATACCGTGCATAGCAGCTACTATTTATTTCCTGTTATATACATAACTAACAACTTATTCAAAATTAGTAAATTATTCTTGAAGCACAACTCCCATGTATTTCTTTTAGAGCTGAAAATATAATAAAATGAGGAAATAATAAGCTTCAGATTTGTTAACTTCCTTGCATATTGACTTGTGATCAATACAGAAACTTTCATTCCCAAATGCCCATGTTCAGCATCTGAAGGGAATTTTTTTCTTAATTATGGAATCTGGTATGTCCTTTAATTCCCAATGCTACCACTTGAAACTATAGACTCTTACATAACGCCAGTACTAAGTAAGGGAAAATAAAACACAAGACATTACAAAGATGCACAGTATTTCAAATACTTTCAACGCATTCATCATAACAAGAGTCCAAACTGATGTGAAACGAAAAATCAGATGTTACAATGGCTTTAATCAATGGAAGATCAACAGTCAGAATGTTGTTTTCCACAATCCAGATCTCAGAGGAACTCACTACCTTCCAGCAGTGTAAAAACTGGAAGAGACACAGTTATGATTCCACTCCTTACTCACATACACAACGCTCATCATAATCACACCCCTAGACCACACAACAGCAGCACGAGAACAGCTATTTGTCTCCTACTCATTCTCAGAGCAGAAGAGAATCTCTCTGGGATATTACAAAGTATAAAATATTCTACTCAACCCACCAGTCAATAGTCACTGCCTGTTTTCACAGTGCTCTGTCAGCCCTGGTGAAACTTCTGGCCAATGGGAGAATGATTTTGCCAAAACCTGTCCCAGAGGATCACAAAGTCTCTGTTTTCAGTCTTAACAGTCAGTTTCTACATCCCTGTTCATGATCGAGCCTGAGTTTGTGATGTACAGTTCCGGTACAAACAAGTCTTTTAGACTCATTAAGTTCCATCTGGTCCTTCCAAAAAAATACATGAGCCTACAGTTCCAGGACTGCAATAGTCCCCTGACACTCTCTTTCCCTTTTAGCCAACAGAACTGGGGAAAATCCACAATCACATCACGTCATACTACAGGTAACGAGGTTTCATGAAACATCAAAACTGCACATAGAGTATAAAAGCACAGATACTGGTATCTGTACACTGTCTTCACTGGTGTCTTCAGAGATCCAAAAGAAATCTGAATAACTCTTGAGTAAAGGCAACACCACTCGGACAAACATGTCTAGACATAGTGGCTAGACTTCAGAAAAAAAAAAAATCTCCTGCATTCCTTCTAATTAACGAGAAAAAAAATGTAAAGGTTTCTTTATTTAACTTCCACACTTCGTAATAATGACTAAGAGTGTACTAGCAACCCCAAATGATTCCCTTCTTTTCCCAGATTGTATTCAAAGTCAATCCAGATGTCAGCTCTAGGTTCTGATATCTCAGTCAGAAGGATCACACACAGGAAGACAACCTTCCTCTGTCAGCAGAAATGTGATGGTGGAGCTACAATCAATCCCCACTCTCCCACTTTACATAACAATAAAAAAAGCCACCAGATGTCACTAAGACTTTTGTTCAACCTGTCAAAGAAAATCAGGTAGGAGCAGGGAATCTTTTCCTCAGGGATATAATTGATATTTCCTTTGAAGAAAACGACCTACTACTTACCTGAGAATATACAGTAAAATGACCAATAGTCAAAAAGTCATCCACTTGCTTTTTAATGAATTATAGTCCAGCTTCTAACTGAGTTTTCTTTTCAGGATTACTAAGAGATAGACCGCTGCTTCTAACAGCAAAGGAAGGGCGTGAGTTTTCACACTGCTGAATCCCTCTGGAGCATACAATCATTTAGATGACTTTAGGCAGAAATATTTGGGAAATTTCACTAGTTTCACATCTATTAAAGGCACTACATAACTAGAAAGGAATAACCTTTGTTTGAAAGGTATCTTTAGCTCTACAAACCCTTGTTGCTGAAAGCATGCTGCACACCACAAACGAAAAGATAGCATCATTCAACATTTTGTTTCACTGCTTCTCAAATACCTCTGTAAAACTGCCTTCTTCGGGTTAATCCTCTACAAAAACAAAACTTTGGTAAGGCCAGAATTGTTCCAGATGCTACAACAAGAAGTAATAAAAGTGAAACAAGGTAAGTAACCCTTTACACTAATCCACATGGTGTGCGTCTCAAACCACATACTGTAACACAGTATTTTGAATGCTAAATAATTTAGAAGCACAAAGGCCAAAAGCAAATTTCACAAGTTAACATTATCTGCTTACCACAATAACCTGCTCCTTAAAAAGTCTCCGAGATCATCCCCTCATTTCTTGGGGGGTGGGAAGGGGAGAAGGGGAAATAAGAGGAAGAGTAAAAAAAACTTGAAAACTTGGTTTAGCTATAATGTAGCTTCTGGCCACTGTTTAGTACAGATATTTTCAGTCTCTGAACTTACCCTCTAATCTAACTGTGAAGAAAGTTAATTCAACAGTATTCAGTACCCACCAAATACGGCTGTAAATTTTTTGGGAAGGAGGGTGATGGGGAGGTTGAACATATGGATGCAGTTAAGGTAAAAACAGATGTTTGTTACTTTTCTTTGCAGCAACACTCAGAAACTAAGTCAAAATTGCTTTTTTTTCATGTTTATGTCTGAAAGAACTATAAAATTAAATATGAGGGAGGGCGGGTGGAGGGGGAACTGCAGTGAGTGTCACAGAGAAAGAATGAAACGGTCTCCAGTTTTGAACTCAAATCCTGAAATGAAGGCCCATAATAGTTAAAAGGCAAGACATACACCATTTAACTCCAGATTTAAAGACCTTTAAAGGGACTAGCTTGGAGTTGCTTTCATCATGTCTCCTCAGACAAAAAACACCAAACTGTCTGAAGAGTCCAAGGGCACAGCACACCCATGTTAAAACGCACGCCTGGGTCTGAGGGCACGACAAGCTACAACCTTACTCTTTGCTACAAAGAGGCTGCTTTCAGTGCCCTTGCAGATCTACACCTAAGTATTCCCAGTTACTTCTCAAATCTCTAAGACTTAATTGCCAAACATTTGAAAACCCAGGTGAAATAACATCATGCATTGTAATACACATTATTTCAGCGTACGTGTCAGGGACAGAAAACGTTTTGGGTTCATCCTCCATCTTTCTACCCAGTATTCATGTCCAGAAAATAAGAGCCCTTGCAAAAATAATTACTTTGGCTCTCTGCCGCTCCTACCTCACTTTTCAATATTCAAAAAGGTTTACACACATGTTCCTTAGTGACTTCTATTGGCTTGAGCGATATGCAATTATGATTACTTGCTTTCCCTTTCCTTCCACCCAGATGTTGCTTTACAGCATCAGAGAACACAGACTATTTGACAGGTTTCCCCTCAGACAGCGAAGCTGAATGGCTTAGCAGCCAGCCGACGAGCTCCCTTCCCCACGGGACAGTGATTAAAATCAAGCTCTGGTAACAAGGGATCAGAAAACCTCCTCTGGCCAGGGAGCCACTTATGCTCCTACAGGGAGATTCTTAGTTAAATTCCTCACAGACTACGGAAACGTGGGCAACACTGGTCAAAGAACAAGCACGATTCATAACAATTAGACAGAACTGCTGAAAAGACGCAAAAGATTATAAAGAGAAGCTCTTTGTAGCCCCATCTCCCTTGTTTCCTAACAGTCCCCATTAGGTTAAGATTGTGAAAAATGGGCAAAATGCTTTTCTGACACAGGCAATGTATATGCTGGCTGACTGTACACCTGCCCCGGGGACACTGCACTACACTTGACCCAAGGAAAAAATACAGCGCTCAAATGTTAGTATCATAAATTCACACACTCCCATTCGCTGTTTTGAAAATAAAATGAGCAGCCTACTTTCTTCATGTCTAACCAGAAAATTGTTCCTCTTGTTTTGACTTCACAAATCAAACCTTTTGAACCGAATCACTTCAAAGTTGTGTTTTATCATTGCACTATTCACCTAACATACTGATTTAAGAAAAGTGTCTTTATTAGCTTTGAAACCTAACAAATGGCAGTGAAGAGAATGGAGCAAGGACAGAAGCAAGGCTGAAGAAAAGATGCTCCAAGATCGAGAGTTACATACTGTTCTCTAGGTATCATTAAATCCAAGTGGGAAATGTTTGCGATACACCCTCTGTTAACCAAGCGGGGTGTAGAAGGTGCCTGTTACTGCCCACTAATGCAGGTACTACTTCAACCCAAGCACCACAGGTTTATGGCTTCGGAGCTGAAGCGTGGGCAGAAATACTGTCAACAGCCCACAGAGGGGGGCATTATTAGAGTACATGAGAGAGTTGCTATGAAGCAAAAAGTGCACAACCTTTGCCTGCTGTGGCGCATGAGGGATGTATGTAACAAAACTGAGCGTGCCTCATTACACAAGAAAACAACAGATACATGTAGAAACTAAAGCCATCAAATATAAACTAAGCACAGAGGTTTTTCTCCCTTCTTTTTAGCCTCCTTGCAGGAAACACATCTGCTGTATAATATTTTTCTTTTATTCTTCCCAATCCCCAATTTCACTTCATTCTGCCTGCTCAAAATACCAGAGTTGTGTGGAGGTTGATTACTAAGTCTAACCAGTTGTTATTTATAAAACCCAAACTACTACAGATACCTGGAGAGGGAGGGGTTACCCTATCCAGGATTACCTTTTTTCTCGAAGCTATTTGAGATTTCATACATGAAAAATACATTATTCTATTTACATCAAAATGTGTAGGAGGGAGCACGGCATAGGATGCCTTCTACCACATCTTTAAAAACAAAACTCCTAACCAAGCTCTTAAACTACATTAAGAAATTTTCTGCGAGAATAAAGGAAAATGAAGTCTTTTTGTGCGGACAAACCAGTATGACAATTACACGGCAATCAAAGTAAAACAGGAAGTAATCAGAGTTTGTGAGAATACAAATAGAACCCCCTCAGGGCCACGCAAGTTGTTCCAATCTGAATATATACATTCCAGGCATATTAAACAGAGGCACAGCATGGCCTGGCTGCAATCTCCAGCTCACGCAGCTGTCCATCTACTGCGGCGTAATCCCAGCTGCCAATCTGAAAGAAACCAGTTAGTCAGAGCAGACACAACCAACAGAAACAAATGTCACTCAATAATGTTCAGAGGCACTGGGTTCATGGATAATTTCAAACAGTATCTCTGTCTGGAGCACTGATGTGCTCATTCAAAACACCTAAATCTTTGGCTACTGGAAAGAAGCAGATAAAAACCACTGGAACTACAAAAACAGGTCTGGTAGTACTTCAAAGAGACTGACAAAATAAAAAGGGAAGAGAGTCTAAAAAGAGAGTTAAGGCGAATTTAAAGACCTGCAAGTAAAACTGGATTCAGTACAAGCAAAATCCTAAGCAGCTCTGGGACTAGTTTTTTTTAAATATTACTGTTTCTGTTTTATTTGAGCACCACAACCAAAATTGCTTCAATCTCTCTTTGCCATGGCAGATGAAGATTTGAAGAGAGCACTGCTTCATTTAAAATCAGTAATTATCACAGAGAAAAACAGTGGTATTGCGATGTGCAATACCTCCAAACTTCATCAATTTCTAGCATTATTCATTTGCTCTTCTACATAGCTAAACGTATTCTTTAAAACTTGCTACCTTCTCACAGTCTGCTTGCTACTTAGCTGGCCCAAAATATTCTGATATAAAACTTTCTCCTCTGGAAAAAAGCAACCCAATCCAATCTGTTAGCATTCCATGGAATTTCTTAAACTTGGATGTCATCTCTATTTATTAAATAAAAAAGCTTCATTAAAATAAAACATTTCAATCTGAAGGAGGTTAATACACTGATGTCAAAATCCAAAATGTAATGGTCTTGAATCTGTCTTATGTGATCATCTTTCAGAATGTGTAACAACTGTGAAAAAGAAACAAATAACTAATTTTGCTAAGCTACGAAATACATTTATTTAAACTCTCATAACCACTACATGCAAGACCAAACTTGCTGTTTCCAAACTATGGCGAAAGTACTATTTCACAGTCTTCTACTGCAAGGAATGAACTTTTTGTTATTATTTAACAGTATGTAACGCTTCACTGGGACTTGATTTTTAGACACTGCTTGAGGAAAAGCACCTTCGTCATGACCACAAGCTCTCTCACTCAAGCAGCAGCTATTGATCAAATGTAACTAATAACTGAAATAATAAAGTTTGGTAAGTAAATAGCACACACATCTACAGACACAGCGGGAACACTGATGAGCTAGACACCCGAGGCTGCAACAAGCAAAGAGAATGAAAACATTGCAAACAAAATTCTTTAGTTTCCCAATTACTGTGAAAGTCAACTGTTTGGCCAGCGTAAAGAGCCTGCAAATAATCAAAGCATGCTGATGACACAAAGAAATTTTTGTAGCCTACTCACTTCCATGTTTCATTCAAACTAAATAACTTAGGATATAACTGTAGCTATTATACAGAAGTATTCCTCATCCTTTCCACATATGGAAGAGGAAAAAAAGTTTAAAATTAGAAATAGTTTCTATTAAAAAAAGTTATTTTTTAAGGATTACGAACATGGCTTTTATCCATACCTTGTTTACCTTTTGATTATTCTTTCTTATTTAATGCTGGCCAACAAATATGTCAGTTATCTAAGACTGACTAGCCAGGCACAAATGAAAACGTAATGAGCCCAGGGGGTCTCAAGACCTCTCTGGCTCTGATAGATCCACAAGACAGGTCAAGCAAGAAGAGGTGAGGGAACTGACTGCACTGAAAATTTCTATCTTTGAATTTCAATCAGAAGCTGAGGAAAAAAGCACTCCGAGCTGAAGAACTAATTCACATTAGTTAGTTGGTTTCAAAAAGCTTTACTGCTTCCAGCCAAAGCATCTCAGTCCTACTTTAATTAACACTAAACTATCCTATACCTGCTGGATAGAGAAGCAGAAGCAGCAGGTAAAACTAGAATCTATTCTGTAATGAAGGATAAAAGACAACAACCAGGTCACATATTTTTCTGGATCAGAACCCAGCTGAGTACTTTTCATGTCTGTTTCTAAGCACTGTAGTAAATATTTAAGTTAAGACAAAGGGCAATAAATCCCCATTTGTCACGTCAAACTCTAGGTTGAATGGAATCAAAGAAGTGCCACACCTTCCACATATCACAGTAAACACTTGCTTATGCTCATTTTGCCCGTTCACTCCAGCACCACAAGCAGGTCACAGTGTGAGCTGAAGTGTGAGAACTAGTAGGTAAATGATACTGAGTGGTGGTAGGAATGGTGCTCCTGTTATTTTAATGCTCTTTTCACCAGAAGAAAGTGCTTGCTTTCATGGGAGAGTCCTGATGCCCAGACAAGCGGATTTCTTTGAGCAGTGGTACCTGCCCACATGGGAGTGCCTGTGTTACGCACTCCTGCTCTGGGTACCTTCCCTGGAAAAGGCCAAGACCAAACCTGAGTTTGGTTGCATTGCCAAGTCCACCTCTCCTTAGCCGTGAAGTATGCTTCCTTTAAAAACAGGTTTTTTAATTCTGCTTACATATAATTGTATTTTAAAATAGACTTGCAATTAAAACGAGACCAGTGTTTAACATTTATTTGGGTTTTTTTCACACTTTTCCTGTGCTGTACAACATCAAGCATGCCATCTGCGCAACACACTTCTGGCCAGAGATGATTCAAAAGTTGTTTCTACAGTACACTGAATTTTGCCTGCATGAATTTGTTACTTACTGAATTCAGCACATCTAAATTTACTGCTCTGTGACAGTATTTTATAACCATTTTATTCTGCATTTTAGAACTCATCACAGCCACAAAGACTGTTGCCCATCCTGCTAAAACCAGACTGATCATTTTCCCAACTATTTAGTAAATGTTAACTATGCTATAAATACAAATTGTGTTTATCCACTGTGAAAGATTCACTGTTGTCAGGGTTCTCCAGCTGAGTTAGAGCTGAAATATGCTATTAACTCCCACCATGAACACAGCTAAGAGAGAGGCCAAAAATGCTTTCTCTGGGATAAGATATCAGATCTGCTACTGCTGTCATGAAACTGGGGTCACGTAAACTAAACATCCGTGTGACTTCTTTTGGAAAGCACAAAAGTCTCTCAAGCTGTAAATATTTAAAAATAAAATAGGACTAATAAGAGATAGGTCTAAGATGCACAAAACTTACCCAAAGATATTAATCTTGAGCAACATTTAAAAGCTATTATCCATAAAATAATTTATACCATATGCCTTAAAACTGAAAATAAAAGAATTATTTTCTCTCTATGTATAATCAGAAGTGGCGCATTCAAATAACATACCAAATGCTATGTCCAAGCTGATTCTTCACAATTTTTGAAACTCCTCAGTTCATATGGAAATAAAATATCATCAAGAGAAAGAAAGGTGCCGAGAGAATGGAGAAAGCTGTGCTTCCTAATGCTAAACAGACTACCTTCATGTAACAGAAAGACACCTTCTCTTCAAAGGAAGAAGTATAAAACAACAGAACCTAAAAGGCTAAAAGCAAATCACTTGACGGAGGTTATTAATTGCATGGGACTTATTCTCGTGTTTTTTTAGCTATTATTGCTAATTTAAAAATCATTAGTCTTCCGTAATTGCCGACTTCAAAGATCATATCAGATGCTATTCTAATTTTTTTTTTTTTTTTTAAATACAGTTAGGTGCTTTTTGATAAGCACGGCAGAAAATTCAGAATGCTTCCTGAGGTGCAGCAGTCCCTGTATAAACCAACGATGCTGTCTCCAGGTAACATTTTGTCTTCCCAGTATTAACTTAATCTCTTTCTTTGTTCTTATCCAGTGTTTACACTAACTATATAGGAGTATCAGTGGAGAAATGGACTTCTAATTAGTAACTCTGCAGCCCAGATTCACAAACATCCTTTGTGAATCTAAGCCAGAGACAAGAGAAATTTCTATTCCTCTGAGCGAGACTCTGATGAAATACCCACAAAGATGCAAATTATTTTCTACAGATTGGGCTTCAGCTCTTAATCAGTTGCTTGTCCAAATGACTCAGATATAATTCTCCTTTTTTTTTTCCCTCCATTCTTGGACAGCTATGGCAAAAAGAGAGCAGAATTTGTGATAAGAAGGTGCTGTGAATTCTCTCCAGAACAGCAGGATGACATTTATCTGTGCTACATGACTCCTCCTCGCCTCTTCTACAGGCAGATCTTGTGTTTGGGAGTTCCACAGATCAAAACGTGCTGCTCAAGAGCAAGTCAACAGAAGGCAGAGATACAGCACACCTGGGCTGGCAAATACAGTATTTTCCATCGGAAAGATGGTTACTGCTTGTCAACTGAACAGCAACTTCCCTCTGCAGCTGTAACCTCCTTCAGTAAGACACTCAAGTGCGAGGATCAGAGTCAATGACAATGCTACTGCAGTGGTTCAAGGGAAAAAGAGGAGGATGAAGAACTGGTCTCTGCAGGCATTAGTAGTGCCAGCAGAGATACTGGATCTCTTGCCTTGCTTCTCCTGGCTGCAGCTCCCTTCCCCCCCCCGGCTGCAACTCAAACCCTTTTCTCTTGATCTACTCCCCTCCCCCTGAGATTTGCCTTTGAATTATGCAAGCTTTGCACTCCCCAGGGTTTATCTGCCAAAAGGTAGCATGTGGCCCATGGTTTGCATTTTAGTTTAAGATTTTCTATTATGGCAGTCAGATCCTTTCAAAATACTTTACTTCCTTTATTCCCATAGGCAGAAAGAATGGCAGGAAAAAATTGTTCACAGAAGTATAAGGGGATGTAAAAAGTTCTACATTTTCAGTTTTAAAAAAAAAAAAGAAAGGTGGAATATGGTTTTAATCAAGTAGTTTTCCTTCCTAGACGAGTACTTCCTTCTTGTAATATATATAACCTGACTGCCTATAAAAATAAAGGTGCCAGTTGGAGCCATTTAGGAGACCTAAGGAAATTCTGCATTAACCTACACCCCTCCCGTCCTCGGTTCCTTCCACTATTGTTCTGTGTGTGGCCTCTTTGATAAGTTTGGTCACCAATATCCATACGAATACCTGCAAAGATACTTCAGAAGCACGTGCATCACAGCCTCCTCATTACTGATGTGGCCCAGGCTTAGCACTGACTGTGTGGAGAAACAGCCACGGTTTAAGCACACGCTATTATTCCCACACGATACCTAAAAGCCTCAAGAACTTGCAGCCCTCAGAGCATACAGAGGCTCCTCCTTGGCTTAGGTTTGCAAATAAAAACACATTTTCTGCTACAGCTCTTGAGATTTAAAGACCCAAACCCTGAATCTTATCAAGAGGAAAATGCCAAAAACATCCTTTTTGAAACGAAGGAACCCAGAGTAAAGTTTCCAGTTTAATACTTGCCTAATAAACAGGTACTAAATCTGAGGTGTCGTGCCTGCCTGAAAATACAGCTAATTTCCCCGATCAGAAATTCATTTGGCCTCTAACCAGGAATTTGGCGGAGAAAAGACAAAATATTTTCTGGCAAGCTGACTGAAGGAGAAAAATAAATGCTGATTGAAGCTGCTTGGCAGTCCAGAACGTTAGCACAGGTCCTCAGGGAGATGGATTAGCAAGCAGGAAGAAGGTGATGCTGTCAAAGGTGCATGATAAATTCATTTAGCACATAGATATAGAATGATTATGCACACAGATATACACACACAAACAGATTTTTCATTACTTTCATCTCTACCCATAAGTAAAAGCAGAATAAGTCACCACTGGTGATGATAGCCATTAAATCTCTGCACTGTCAATATGCCATCAGGGCTGATCATACCCAAATCTCAGACTGCATATAGACACTTACATAACAAAAAATAAGCCTTAGAAAATACATGTAAATAGCAGGGGATACCTAACTAAACAGGAATCCTTCAACTGCTTTAATGAACTGCGTAAAAATGCTAAACAAAAGTATTCCATTGGACCAATCTTCCACCAACTCAGAACAAGACACCATTCATTCTGCTGCCTGCATTCATCACTATGTATTTTTGATACCATCAGCAGTGTTTCAAAATTCTGCTGCCGCTAAGCTACTCCATTATTATGAACTCAACAACACCGCAATTCTCCCCCGCCTGTTTTCGTTTTTATATGCCACTCAGCTCAGGCAGCACAGAACAACTCAAAGAAACATTGTAGTAAAGTGCAATAAAAACATGATACATCTGAAATATCTGGTAACAAAGTGAATGTCTCTCTGAGATGATCCACGCATCCAGACAGATTTGTAACTTCCCTGGTCTTAAGTTACTTTTTTTCAGACTACAACACAAGTAGAATAGATCTAAGTTCATCTAATAATAGAACTGTCCTGGAAAAATTAAAAACTTCTAAAAAATTGTGTGCAGAGACTGCTATTTTGATCAATGTTACTTCAATTATTGGTTTCAGAAGCAATGGTTCAATAATGGTTCATTTAATAACAAAATTAAGAAAAAACTACACATAATACCCAGTCTATATTGGAGCTCACACTTAAGCCAAGTACACCAAGAGTCTAATACTCTTACAAGGTAAGAATAATTCCTTGTCAGTGTAAAGTGGACAAACATTATCAGTGAAATGAAAACATGACAGGGTGAACATCCAGTACTCTAGTACTAGGTCAGTAACTTTTTCAAACCCAGGTGATGACATTTTTTCCTTACAAGCCAAGTGTCCCAGTATCCCTTTTCTTACCTCAATTAAGTGTATTTATGTGCAGCATAAGTATTTTAGCTTTAAGTAGACCAAAATGCAGCCTGCAGACTGATGGCAACCCATATACTGACGACATTGCGCTGGTACTTAAGCCAGTCCCCGTGTACCCCACTTGCCATGCAACCCCCCAAACATTCTCACTGCACACACAAACCAGCTACAACCCTGGTGCTGCTATGAGATAACTTTCTCTAAGAGGCTGGCAAGGTGCCCCACACAGTTAGATGGCCAACATGTACAGAGAAAATAGTATTATTTAAAACATTAATTGCTTACTCTCAGACTTTCTTTAAATAAGCAGTAGATAACAAACAAAAGTTTGTTAAGTTAGGATTAACCAAGAATTCTGCTATGAACTTCAAACCTAATATTTGTAAGCAGAAATGCATTCATTCTTGTTTTCATTCAGTTCATGCATATATTCTCTGTTGGTGAACATTTAATCACCCATTTAAATAAAACAGTTGCTAGCATTCATATTACTTTGTTCTCAGGGACTGAGAAAATTTTACAACAAAGTACCACTTACATTTATTCTATAATTAATATACTTAATATACAGCTATAATTGATACCAACATATTGTCTGAACAGAGGATGTAAAAACGATAAAAATCTGTTTAATGGCCCACTCCACCCTGCTCTTTTTTTTTAACAGCTGTCTAGGTGGAGGAGGAAGGACTCTTTAAGCCCACAATATCCTATGAGATACTTTAACAAATAGATTTTCTGAACGCTGCTGAGTCTGAGTAAAACTGCTGATCTTCCCAATGTTTAAATATCTACTTCTGCATATGAGAAATACAGGACAAGGTATTTTAGTTTGATAGTAAACCAAATTAAAATATTGGAAGCTGCAAAACTATCGTGTTTGATGTGTACTGCATACACAAGATTGCAGAAGTGAATTCAGAAGTGCAAGCCAAATCAAGGTTGCTGACTGTCTTTTGCCACTAAGATCCAGTATTAGGGAACAAAATGACTGATCTCAGCAATCCTCGAACATTTATTTTTATATTGGTATCCAGCCTGGGCTGAACAAAGTTCAAGAGCAACTTGCATGCTTGTTCTGTTAATTCTGCATGCTGTGACAACTGGTTCAGGCACCTTGCATTTGACTGGCCTGTAGCCAAACCACAAGAGAATGCAAAGAAACTGAACATTCACCAGAAGCCTTGAAGCATTTTCAACACTGCAGTGGTTAGTGAAGATTTTTTTCTTTTCTATACTTAAAGTCCCAACTTACCTCTCTCAATACGGAATCCGTTATTGAACTTAAATTAACGGCTCCTTCATAAGTCAAATAGTAGAACACATTCAGTGACCTAACAGCCTCTGGCCCTTGTTGTTTGTAGCCAAAAATCAGATCAATCCACTGGTGAAGCTGGCAGGAAACAAACTCACTTTCTAATGCCTGTAACAAAAAACACACACAAAACAGATACACATGAGTTTGTCTGATAGTCATCATTTGCTAACCACAGAAGCATTTTTTTTTTTAATAGCATACAAAATGACCTTAACAAGTATCATTCTGTAACAATACAGAATTGCTTAGAGTATTTTAGACGTTCTATCCAAACAAAAGGTGGGCCCTGTAAGAGGTGCCTGTGTCTCATGCCCTACTTCCCACTAACCTTGCTTTTTAAACTGTAATAGTGGGAATAAGACAAAAAAGCAGTAAGTGGAAAGCATTTGTGCCTTTATAGACAGCCCAGCTATGTTTTTATGAACTCTCAAGATGAAATTGTGCTTTTCTGTGTGATCTGCATGGTGAACAGTAACAGCACAATTATCTGATTCTGACAGTCAGAGAGAAGACTGATAAATTGGGGAAAAGGAACTAACTAGGGATGCTAGGGTACAAATTTAACATGTTGGAATATCAAACTGCTATCACTTCTATGCATTTCTTGTATACATATCTTATACAAACTTGTACAGAACCCTATATAGAAGCACTACACTGAACAATTGAGCCGCTTTTCCGAAGATGGTATCCAGTTACAACCCAATCCCAAAGGCAAAAGCATCCAAAAAATAAATAGTCTCTCCATACTGGTATTAAATACAGCACAACTATATTAAAAGGTAAGTTAAAAATCACAGTCATCTAAAGAGTTAAATCCTCTAGACTAAACCACTAACAGGATTTGCTTTTTCTATTTTATACCGAGGGTTCGATGTACTTCTTATTTGAATTAGCAAATGAAACAACATAAACTGATATTCTCTTCATCTAACAAAATGAACGGCATTTTCCTTGCAAAGGAAATTCCTAATTTTGAGCAGAGGAAGTTGAAATTAATCTGAAAACCAGGCAAATCACTCTGCAATTTGCACACAAAAATGATGGGTTTGTTTCATTAACCGATGCCTGAAAACAACATTTAAATTGACACATAAAACCAGCAATTGTCTTAATTTGTGTGGTGCACTCCACACAAAAGCCCTAAATATGTTCAAATTAGAGCAAGCTGCTTGATTGTCACTGCAGTCTCATGTCATATTAATGCATGACAAACATTAAACCATACACTTAAATGGCAATTTATATCATTTAAATGTTTACTGCCACACCAGATCATCACTCATTTAAATGTGACTTTCTGACAGCTAATTTCAGTTAATTTTCCTCGATTCACTTAATTAGAACTTTCAATCAAGAAAAGACCTGTACATATCTTAGACATCATATCATTCTTTTTTTATTATTACTTTTATTAGGATACTGAATTGCTGAAAGCATCCTTTAAAATGAATTACTGCACACTACAGTATCTCTTTGGACGTTCACATAACAATACCTTACAACCTATATGCTTAGACAAGACTTTCTCTTTTTTCTTTTTTTTCCTTTTTAATTTAAAAAAACCCACCCAATATTTAGACACAGACACACAATTAAAACTATAAAAAACCACAAGCAGGCCAATTAAAAATTAATGATTTCAAAATTGTTTAATAAGATAAAACCAGGCAGGAGTCTCATGAGTGTCCAAAATACTACAACGTGCAGCCATAAAATTCTACAGGGCTCAGCAAATGACAATGATAAGAATTAATTTTCATGCTATCCAGCTAAAAAATATTAACCCTAGAACATACTTACTGTTACCATTGTAACTATTCAATGCCAAGAAAAATAGTGTTATGAACTTATGACTTTATATATACATATATATTTATATATATTCTGTGTGCATAAGTTGTTCATATTTTCCTTTCCTAAAAAAGCTTGATTTTTAATGAGTCATATTATTCTTACAAAGCATTTGGACATGAATAACTAAAGGAATATCACTGTAATCTGTTTCGATTAACATATGGATAAATGCAATTTTTTTTCTTAAAAAAAGCAAAACTAAAACACACTCTTTGCCTTCTCATGGAATGCCTGGGAGCCACCCTGAATTTACTTCTCTTTTTCAAGTTTGAAATTATTTTACACTTGTAATTTGTACAGATGCAAAATAGATTTTTTTTTTTTTTTCCTTATTAGGCCATTTAAAACCCCTACTTTCTTAGTTGCCAAATCACAAATAAAAGGGCTAAATGAAAAATGGCTACAGTCAGCATCAGGACCCCGAAGGACAGACCAAAGACAACTCACATATCCAAGGGCTAAATAAGCCTGCCTGACATTTCAGGTTCACAGTTAAGCTCTTGGTTGGAGGGAAGTGCTTATGCTGTGAGACAATCAATGAAGGAACAATAATTAACAGTCTGCATAATGATTAAAAAATAAGACTGTCAAGGAAAACAACACAATGGACTGGACTAGTCCTTGTGGTGCACTTTGTAGCCAGGCTGGTACTACTACCTAGGTATGGGCCATCCTTAAGAAACCATGTGAGAAATAAAGAAGTTGCAATTTGCATAACCATTCAGTTCTGAAAAGGAGGGGGTTGGTGGGGTTTTTTTGTTTGGTTGGGTTTGTAAACATCACTTTACTTCTTGCAAAACCAAACCAAGGGTATGGATGGCTAAGCATTTAGGATTACTTAAGCATCCAGGACAGCCATTGCTCATGAAGACTGAAGTTCAACACAGAACACAGCAATGGGATACAAACATCCTTCCCATGCTGCTCCTAAAGCAAACCCATCAATTGTTAGAGCTCCCACGGCTGACCAAGTACATCATTTACTGTGTGCTACAAAGAAAACGTGCAAGACAAGCAAACCCTCGGAAGCATCCAGCATAACACCGTAGTGTTCAATCCTACTGAGTTATTGTAAAACAAATCAGTGACTAATGTCCAATTGTTAGAGGATCAAACAAGACCACGAAAAGACGGTCACGTGAAGCCCCACACAAATTGTCAATTCTGTCCATGGGGACTCATATTAACTTTGACAAACTGTCTTGGGGCTGATATCTGTTTTTTTAATGAGATCTATTAGGCAGAGACTAAAACACTTGAGATATGCTAAAAAGTACAGTATACAGATGTCAAACACAAACACCTATTAGTAACTTTCATTTCTCTATTCCCAAGGTAGAAACACTTCAGACACATCAACAAATAGAAGCTTTGATCTTACAAGGAAATTTTAGTTTATTCATAAATATTTTTCAATTGCACAATCTGATGTCACTAAATATGTGCAATCAAAACTACCTCTTCATGAACGACCCTGAAATCCACTATTTTATGTGCATCTTTTTCTGCCCAGTTTTCTGAAAGGAATGAACGGAGAATAATTTACTGCTGGCAACCAAAGACTAACATCAGTCTGATACTGATACAAATGATTTCACAGAACACGGTTGGAATGACGAAACAGAAAACTAGCAGGTTAGGAAAGATTTTTCCTTTTTCCAGTATCAATTCTCCAAATATTTATTATGATATATTTTCCTAAACAATATTATCCCCTTGGAATCAAGATTTGTAGCTTTAAAGTAACTGCTATAGGCTTTTGCCCTCTACTTCTATTCCTGCTTTAGATTTCATGCAATGACATATAGCATACGGAATTATGTCTACTAAAAATGAATATATACTGTGCTTGAATTTGGGATGTTCCAATGCTGAAATTAGATGAAAGGTTTAACTGCCCTTTTTTCATCAGCACAGATTCATAATCAAGCTGTTCAGAAATAAATGACATGCTTGCCTTATTCCTATGCTGACCTAAAGTGTAATGATTTTGAAGCAAAGCATAAGTCATGCATGCAGCTCTTATTTGAAAGACAGAAGTCCAACCTATAAAAGACATGGTTTATATAGCTAAAATTAAAGTAGAACATTTGATGAGAAACCAAAACTGCTCATACATGAATAAACTTTCCTATTCACTCAATTGAAAAAAAAAAACCAAACAAAAACAAAACAAACCCAGGAATATACTACATCAGCAACTAAGAAATTACGTATCTCCAGTATAAAAAAATTGCCTTTAATGGACTAAACATTTCAATTTCTCTCTGAAGTAAAGAATTTCCTATGAAATGCTTAAAATAATGGAGTCTCTTCTACATTCCATTTGAAAAAATATTTACTTATGAACAGAAAAGAATGAATTAGGATTTCACACATTTTTAGCACAAACACAATTTTCAGGTGAAAAATGGTCTTCTTGAACATAACAAAACAGCCATGTAGCTGCAGGACCAAGTAACTACTTTAAACTATGTACATGTTCTGGCTTGGAAGTATTGCGTGTGCACATGCATTCAAAACAAAACCCAAAACCCAACAAACCCAAACAACTGGAATGATGTTTGCATGTGCAGGCTTTCAGACACAAGTTGGTAATGCTGCCTTAACATTGATATATGACCTTAGTAAGTCACAATGAAGAAGGCTGGTTTTTTCAGCCTAATTAGAACTGTTTCAAATTTTCCTGCTAAATATACGATAGAAAGTCCTTTCAACTTTTTTTTTTTATTATTATTCTAGAGTTTCTTTCCACGTCAACCTTGTTCCAATCAAAATATGTTTTGAATTAGATTATTTTGATTCAATATGTGGATCACATTTCACTTCTAAGATTTAAAGTCCGAAAAGGAAAAGTTTAGGCTGTTCAAACAAAGCAAACGCAGCCACTTTGCGGAAAGCTATTCACATTTACCAAGACTGACAAATTGTTTGTGTGCACCATTAGGTCTAGTTTCTGCAATAGTTGCCAGATTTCCTGTCCTCCTAATAACATATTAACTCTTGAAGTGCTGGCTTTATCTTTTGAGGTTTCTCGGTAACCTCCAGTTTTTAAAAGTAAATTACCAAATGCATTTTTACCAGCAGCCCTGTTTGATCACATGGGTAGACATCTGAGAAAAATGATGTATAAAACATTATTAGAAAGATAGTGGACTGGAACCTCCCTTGAAGATATCAGAAGGAAGAGGACAGCAGACGTAGTAAGGAGAAAACTCCGAGTTCTACATGAGGTATATACAAATTTCAAAAGGATGAACCGGACATCAAAACTGTTTACGTGACTGGTGGTTTCTAACTTGCTAAATAACTGTTCCAAGCAAATGTATATAATTTTATGGACTATATTTCGCAATTTGTTTTAAGCATGAAATACTGCAGAAACTGAGCAATTATTTTACAGATAACCTCATAAGTACTATTTCATTTTTCCTTTTGTGTGTGTGTTTTCCAGAAATGCACTGCATATTCTTCATTACAGTTGTAACAAAATGTAGCATTTTACTTTATTTCGCTTGGTTACAGATACCAGGATAAAACAGAAAAGGAACTCTGGAAAATATAATCTTTATAAAAACATCTAACTCAGATGCTTTACCGAAGACGACTGATCTTACAGAACAAAGGATATCAACAGTCTGAGAAGAAGCTCAGACAAAGGAGAACTCTGGAAGACAAACTTCCATTCCTCTGTTCCTTCTTCTCTGTATTTAAAAATAAGCTACTAAGTAATGACAAAAAAGAAAATCTGAGTAATAGTGTAACACTGAAATTTTGTGGCAAGGTATATTCTGCATAAGCAGCATGTAAACAAAGAAAAATATTTTGCAATTTAATGACAAACTTATACCTGAATTATTAGCAAAATAAGAATCAATTAGGAGCACGTTTAGCTAAAAATCTTGAGCACTTTTGTACCTTTTGGTGATTTGTATATTGAGTCTACAACAGCTATTTCATAGTTTAAATGGACAAAGTCAGACAGCTGTTGTGTACTTTATAAAATGAAAGCTACGTTTCATTTGCTTTAAAATTTGGCTTTATCCTCAACTGAAATGTCTATCATTAGGTGCCAGGAATAAAAGATTTCGGTGAATACGAAAACTTGCCCTGGGGCATTCATAGCTACTCTTTCCATAAAGGGAAGTGATCACCCTTAAAAAAAAATACTTCTTAGTGCATCCTTGATAATCTGCAAATTTGAGAGAAATATTTTAAGGCAAAATTGTTACAACTTTCCATCAACCAGCCAAATGCTTCATTTTCATTCTTAGTGTTTCAAAGTTCAGACATCTATCTTAGGTGCCAAAAGTGAAAACATTTACACCGAGGTTCATCTTCACTCTTGTGAGGAATTCCACAGCCTTCTCACTAGAGCAACTTATACTTAGATCCTGCCTTCAGGATCTTCAAAGCAACCTGTGAGAAGATGACACAAGCACATGGTTGTCAGAACCAAAAGATGCTCTCCGAAAGATATACCAAGAATGGCTCCTTCCCAATTGTTTGGTTTCAGCCAGAGGCAGAAAAAATACAGAATTGTGGTAGAAATATTAAATTATTAAAATATTAAAATATTGAATCTTTATTAAATTCCCCTACATGAAAAATAATATATAAAAGCCATATTTAATTAAAATTGTGAAATCACACAAATGGCTATGATTATTCATAACTGTGATAACACTGATATATGTGGCTTGCATTTGTCCTTCCTCCAAGACAAACAGGAAATCTCATTGTGACTGGTTAAACCATAACTATTTATTACTACAGAGATGGCTAAAAGCAAGTATTTATAACACCAGGAGGTGTTGCTGAGTTATCCACCATTTCCACTTCCCCCAACCATGTTTCTGCATTTATTGTTCACGTTTGGTCTCCTACGTTGTTAAGAGGACTCTGTCCTGCAGAAAAGTCATCAATATCCTGAGGGATATTCCCAAGACAGGGAATGAAAATTCTTCTTGAAAATCCTCACACACAGCACCAAAAAGAGGCAGGAAGTTCCCTTCTCCCCAAATTTCAGTAATTCCTCTCCCACTTCCTCCAGCACTTGATGGCATGAAGACTGACAGCCTGGATCTGGAACCTATTACCCGGGGAAGCACAGGCTGTTAACCACACAGCTGATAGCTGGCTCAGTCAAATTAGTTCAAATGAAGGGTGTTTAAAAAAAAAAAACAAACAAAAACAAAACAACCACCAAATACCAAAATCCCACAAGATACGAGTGCATTTTACAATGCAAGTTCTCTGTGCTGGTTATCTTTTCTCTCACAATGTTAAGGCAGGTAAACCGTTTCTAACACTTGAGTTACCTTTCATACTTCTAGCCAAGGGACTTCTGCCTGGCATCTCCTTGAGCTTTGTCAACACGATCACAGTTGTTCCTGAATGTGAGCACTCAACATCTCCAACAGGACAGTAAACAGTGACTCACCTTTTTATGTTACAGATTTTTTCCTGTTAAGACAGAGGTGCAAAACACACACTACAAAATTTTGAACCATGTTAACACTTGCTTGCCTTTGAGACTGTAAAAGCTTTATAAACACTGAAGCTCAAAACAGGACAAATTCTGGAATTCAGGAAAGTACTAGAGTACACTTACTCAGTGGTGGGGGTTTACCCTACTGAATACACAACTAGCATAATCCGAATGCAATATACAGTGAAACTTGAGTGACTGCAGTGAAGGTCATGAAGTTTGAGAAAACACCATAAACATGAACCGAAGTTGTATCGTTACAATACAAAAAATGGTTTATGTGAACACAGACAAAACTACACTTGAAACAGATCTCACGTTAAGCATTTAGGCTGGGTACTACCAGCCCATTTAATGCTCGAAGTTTAAGCCTACACATACTGTTTGGTTAATGACAGCACAATACACTTCAAACTGTGAAAAAACTAGTGATTCTTAAATGTATTTTACATTTAAACCGCTTGTACTTTTCTTCCTTTTGTAGGATTCACTCTGTAAGCCCTGAAAGTCAGCTGTTGCTTTATTTTTGCACTCTGTTTCTACAGCTTGCAGCATTTATACCGTGCTTTGATGTGTCAGTTGTATACGCAATTCACAAGAACTGTGATGATCAACAAGTATTAGTATGCATGTAAGAGGAGACAGAAAGAGTTGCAAACACATGGCCTTCAAATCATTGCAAACAGCACAAGCAAACATCTTAGAGTTGTAGAGACTAATCTAATTTGTCTTTGAAGCCAGTTGTGTGGCAAAAAAAATGTCCTAGAAAAAAATTGTTGAAGATTAGGAAATGGTACGACAAAAGGTCAAGGAATTTAAAACTTAAAACACAGTTTAGATGCAAGTCAGGCAGACAACTCATTTCAATCTTGTCATTTGACTTGTCTCTTAGTTCACAGAATAGAACTATTCCAAAGCTTTTGGGGAACAGAACACAAGATTTACAAAGGCAATTAGGGTACCACATCTGAATAAATCAAACAGCTACAAAAAATAGGAAACAGCACTATATCATCACGTGGGATAAATGTGTAACCCACCCTGGGGCTAACACACACAGATAAGAACAGGATTTGCTTCTTTGAGATGATTATGAACAGTGCAGCCCTGATCTTCTATAAGGCCATTCTGAGTGGTTGCATAGGAGGACAACGCAAGGTGTGTTTGGCAAGGTCATAAGACTTTTTAAAGTTGGTATTTACACAGGATGACAAAGAAGAATCATAATTTGAAGACTGCAGAGAAAGGGAGAATTTGTGCACCAAAGAAATTTAGTATTTAAGAAAAAATATCAGATATATGGAATATACTATTTGGAAAATTTAATGCTCTTTGCAAACTTTTTCAAACACAGCAAGGTTCTCATTTAACATCTTGTTCTGGCACATTTGCTGAGCAAGCTATCAGGAAGTCTGGATCTAGATGAACTGGTTCTCAGGATGGCCCACCTTCTATCAAATACACTAGGACAAAAGCTTCCACAATCTCCTGATTAAGGAGGACACTGCCCCAGTCTTGACTGTTTGTCATGCCCTGTCCCAGTGGATCCACTGGGCTGTCTCATGCTCCCTGGCAGTAGGTTGGCTGGTGCTGGAATTCATAACAGAACAAAGAGCTCTCAGGAGTCAGGTTCAATGCCTAAAAGAAATCAAACTGAAAATGGACTGCATTTATTAATTACTTCTTTAAATTTCCATTCTTACAGAAAGCGAAATCTCTACTTTTTATTCTCATTTCATCATGTATCGCATGCTGAGTTTCAAATAGTTTTGTTCACAATGCTTTCTTGTAGACAGAGTAATTTCTTTTAGATTTTATTCCCTTCTTGCACCTAAACAGCCTCAAATTTCCACTGACAGCTGTACACAGAACGACAAGTGATATATTGAGTATATTGAGCATGCTCAGGAAACCAAGGCATAAACACCTCCAAGTGCAACAGACATTCTGTAGCCAGTTGAGAGCAAACTTTTCATAACCTTTATATTACTCTGCCATGAACCATGTTAGTGGGAAGGGCATAGGAGATGAATACTATGAACATTCAGAGGTTATATGCTGAAAAAGATTATGGTCGGTTATTAACATTTTTATCAATTACATTTTCTCCAGTAATAAGCTAAATAAGATGCTAGAAAGCCCTAAAATTTTCCCTTCTATTAGCAATATAATTTTTTCCTCATAGATGCCCCCAAAAAAACCCTAACATTTTGAAATAAACTAAAAATATACTGTAATAAAATGACATTTAACTCCCATCTTCCAAATAAACATTTAATTCAGAGACTGAACTCCCAGGGGCAGCTGTTTCTCTTTAGAGAGAAAACAACAACCATCTATGACATTACTTGCCAGGATGGAAAAAGAACAAGCTTAAAAAGTATACAAACCCAGAAAGCCCCAGCACAGTATTATGCCATGTTTTAAAGCAGCAGCAACCAAATTACAAGGTTTTAATCAAATAACATTCTAATAAAACACCTAGTCTGACTGAGGGTAACACTAGTAGATGATTTTTTTAAAAAATAAAATCCCATGCCTGTGGAGTGGCTTACCTTACCCAAAGCATGCTAAGCACAAGGAGAGCACTGGGTCCTCATCTCAAAGTTTGAGGCTGTTCAGAGCCATAAGGGACTGACTTTACCGAGGAAAGCTGAAGGTCCCCATAGCTCTTTAGTACCACCATCACCACATCACAGGGCACTTACTGCTGCAGATATCCCTGCAACCTCTGCCACCTCAGTGCCGCAGATATCCCTGCAACCTCTGTCATCTCAGGGATGCAGGTACCTTCTCCAACCTCTATCATCTCTGGGATGCAGGTGCCTCCTCCAACCTCTATCATCTCAGGGATGCAGGTGCCTCCTCCAACCTCTGTCATCTCAGGGATGCAGGTATCTACCTCTTCCAGCCTCCATCACCTCAGTGCCATCGCTATCTCCTCCAACCTCTGCCACCTCAAGGCTATGGACACCTCCTACAACCTCCATCACCGAAGCTCCAAGAGCACCACCCCAAAGAGCGTATGATGGGAAACGCTGCACTGCACTTCAGTTACTCCACGCAAATGCCGAATGGCAAAGAAACCCTTTGATAGTGTTTGGCAACACTCTAAAACGGCGGGGGAGGCAGCTGGGGGCGCCCCTCCCGGCGGGGCCGGCGGTCCCCACTCCGGGAATGCCGCAGCCGGCAAAGCGCCGGGGAGCGCACCGGCGGCTCTGGCCCCGCATCCAAGCGCCGGGACAGCGGAGCCCCGTTCCCTGCCGCAGGCAGAGAGGGGCTGGGAGGGGAAGGAAGGGGTTAATGGGCGCTGGGTGTCCCCGGCGGAGCAGCCCCAGCGCCCGGCCGCGCTAATGAGCCGCTCCCCGGGACCCCGCGGCGGTTCAAACCCGGCCCGCTTCAAACGGTGCCACCGCGCCAGCGAGGGGGGGCGGTCAGAGTAAATGACCGCAGTAATTAACTCTGATTGGGAGCCACCTGACTGGAAAGAGAGGCGAGGAGCCGTGCAGCCGAGGGGCTTGAGGCCGAGAAAGGAAGCTTTCCTTTCCCCCCGTGCTTGTGTGTGCGCTATAAGAGAGCTCTTCCTTTCAAATAGGTATGTGGGGGCACTAATGAAAAGCAGCTTTCAGCCGAGGGCCTCCCCATTCACTCTGAAAGGGGCAGAGAAGAAAAGCTTCAAAGTAGAACTAATTTACTTCATCCAAGCCCGGCTTTGGGCAGCCCTGCAGTTTGTACTGACACCCAGACAAAANAAAAAAAAATTGTTAAAAAAAAAAAAAAAAAAAAAAGGCTTGTCCCGTTTCAGGAGGTTAAACATTTTTAAACCCACGTGCAAGTCGTTGATTTTTTTTTTTTTTGTTAGCTTTGTTATTTTATTTTAATATACCTATTAAGGCCTTCATCCAAAAATCCAGCCTTTCCATTTGCCATGTTGCCAAATCTTTCAAAGCCTGAACGCGGTCCCTTCCCTCTAGTGGTGAGAACTTCATTTTTTTGTGCTATGGAAAACAGTAACAATTGCACATAGCGGTTTTTTTTTTTGTTTTTTTTTTTTTTTTTTTTAAATTGTACTGCAATTTTCCACCACC
>VXAY01002314.1:1405122-1506769 GCA_013399855.1 Oxyruncus cristatus
TTTTTTTTAAATAGGACTGGCAATCTCCAGCAGCCCTCGGGCAGGAATCATATTCGCTGTGCCTTGGCTCTCTCTGCCACGCTATTCTTGCCACTTGATTTTACAAAGCAGAGTTACAAAGAGCGAGGGCATTACTACCTGCTGTTTTACAAGCAATCAGCAATTCATTGTAGCAGTGTCGTCCTGTACCTGCTGAGTAAACGCTTTAAAAAAGTTCCACTAACTGCCCGGTAACAACTACAGTATGGTAGCAAAAGCAGTTCACCAAATGTTTATACTGAGCCTCTGATTTATTTGACAGCTTTACACCTTCAAGACATGATATAATGAAATGTTTTGACAATGAAACAAAAATTGTATAAATTAGAAAGTCGTTAAAGATGTACAGTATCTAAAATGAAAACGTAGTGCGGCTATAAAATAGGATTTCTAAAATGCTTCTATAAAATAGATAAAATATATCTAACTTTTAAAGAGTGATTTTTCTATCCTTAGACTTTCTGCTACTGTATTAAACTACTATACATTTAAAATATTCCTAATCTAATCACTCCATGAATGCTGTTCAAGAAGACTAAAAATGCAATCTGTGTTATTTTAAAAAGGCAAGCAAATCATAGCTTAAGCAAAAATAGTGGGCCCAAAATATGAGGCGACCTTTTAAAACTTAAAATACTAAGCATTATCTTAATTAATGGTGCCAAGTGTTGCTTGTTTCAAAATATAAATCAAGAGCTGCCACGATGTCTTAGGGGACAAACACATCGTGATACTCATCCTACTCCTCCAAGGCACTCAGTTCAAACCTCAGACAACACTTTGGGCCTGCGTGGACCAGTGAGACACAAGCTGGCACTTCCCATCGTAGAGAAGAGGACACACAGTACACCAGAAATGCTGAAAATGGGGTGGTTCAAAAGGAGAAAAACTTGCTGCTGACCATGTCTGTGTTCACAGGGCGGCCCAGGAGAAGAGCAGGAATCACTACTCATGTTACAAATGAAAACGAGCATGTTAAAAATCAGATTTTAAAATCGAAACAAATGTCCATAAACTATGGTTGCTCACTCTAAAGTCAGTTCATATCTTTAAAATGCAGTTTTATTATCATTTTTGGTAGTATGTGTATAAAACGTGAGCTTATTGCTAGACTTAAAAGCTAATTGTTTAAACAATGTATAATTATATAACCGTTATTTAAACATTAAAGCCTTTAAGCAACTATGCAAAAACATTTAGAATCAACTTTGTAATGCAGCTGAAGAGCACTGTTGTTCTAAAGGAAACTGTAATCCAGCAAAAGGTAACAATGACCAGTTGTTTATAAAAACCACTGAAATGTTTGGGAACTAGTTCACATTCTCATGCTATGTTTATGTTTCCATTCATCATCCTTCTCCTTGAGAAGATAGCTCAAAAGGAAGAAAGACTAGAGAACAAAATTTTGTTTAAGTTACACATGCAGACGTCAGGTAATTTAACAAATCGAGACAAAAAAGGGATGCCTGTGTATAGCTAAAATCATTATTGCATTAAATCATTTTCTCCTCTCTCACTCTCTCTCTGAGGGACCCATTCTTGCAATGTGGTTTGTATTTATTTCGTAGATTCGGCTTTGCCAGGAACTTCTAACTCACAAGTGGAGAAAAGGAACCAGAAATACAATCAAAATGTAACACTATTCTGTATCTATAAATGTTACTGCAGTGTTGTCAAAGAACAGACACGATCTTTGCTTAAAATGTGTATCTTAATGATTGACTCCTGCTCTCTTCACACTTCTCTTCCATCATATTGTAACTGAATAAAACACAATATAATGCTATGCCCACAGAAAATAATTTGGCAGTGATGCCAAATTTCAGGACTGGTATAGTGGGCAAATGGAAAACAGTTATTTATCAAACTTTTCGTTCGGAGGAATATGGCTGTGCTGGAAAGAAAAATCTTTTTTTGCCCCACTCATAAATTATTGAAGCCACGTATCGCATTTCCATTATGATTTATGTGATAACTGAGCGTGGGGTACTTGTCTTCCTTTACACCTTTGTGGGAAAAGGTTCAGGAAGTTATCATTTTTTTAAATCAAATGTTTGGGTTTCAGTTCTAGATTCACTTTCCAGGTCTGTCCTCCAACTACCATTGGGTTTGAAAGAAATGATTAAGAAAATGAATCAAAGTAAAAATAGGTAGCACTCCTTGGAAAGAACTTATTCTCTACTTCCTTACTGTTACAAGAAATAAGTGGGATAATCATGAACAGCCATATTTCAAAAATGTTTGTTCTGTGACAACCTGACAAGAGAATTCTTGCCACACAAGGATTAGACAGGGTATGCTCACTTACTACCAAAGTAAGATGAACTTCTTTGACTGGTCCTATTGAGTTACTGCTGTATTTAATTTGGGGAGTGGCACAGAGGATGGCTGAGTGCTTGAGGTTGAACATATCAACCTTAATGCAGACTATTAAAAATGTTTATTAATGTAATGCTAGAAACCATTTGTTAATCCCTCAACTTACAATGCCCTCGATTCTCTAAATACCTTTTTTTCCCCCCCCAGGATGTAAGTAAATTCATCTGGACATTTTATAATTAAACAAAACAACAAAGCAAGGGACATTTAATGCAGCCACCCCATGCAGGTGGATTTTTTTTGTTATAATAATAGAGTTTGTGCTGCTACTTCTCTTAGCATGTGTGCACACATACTAAAATCTATTCAGAAACATTGTTCTACATTAATACAAATCTTGCTATTGTTACTCCACCTAGAAAATGTTGTAAATTCCTTTATAAAACAATTTAGATTTCTCCCTCAAAACAAACTTCTATTACAGAAATACTGAGAGTCTATTCCAGGGATCAGGTGACATGGAAACACACACTCAGAAACATTTCATTTTATTTAGAAACCTTTGGAATCAGTATTTGCCACTTGCCCTAATGCATACAATCACTATACAGAAGTGTGCACCACCCACGATCCTTCTGACATTACAGATGAAAGCATAAAGGATACTGGACTGGAATTTCCATAACCCATATTCAGTATTCCCCTTCTCACAAAAACTCAAAATCCAGTTAAATTTGGTTTGCATACATGTAGGTAAATGGAGGAATCTTGAAATTCTGCTTAACTGTTCCTGAAAGAGTAATCAAGGAAAACTTCTGGTGACTTTGCATAATGACCTTGCCACTGAGATGACAGAATTTGGTAGGCACATAATTTAATATCCCTCATGCCTTATATTCTTGTGGATCAGTTATGTTAATCCTAATTTTTATTTTAACAACCCTCCTTTCCAGTTTCCTCACATGCAGGCAAACAATAAAATGACCAGTGAGTGCCCTTCCACAGGCAAGAATTGTTTTAAAAAAAGGTCTGTCTATATCTGCATTTCATTCTTTTTTATCTAACCTGGTCTGTATTCATCATTGAATTGTGGCAATATTAATGTTATCATATTCATTAAATATTTTTGGAAAAATTCAACCTCTAAATGCGAACAAATGTATCAAATGACCCCATGCCCTAACTCGTAAGGAAATGAAGTATCATAACCTGCAGCGTTGATAGAAATGACATTCAGAGATTCTGCTACCTAAAACCTCTCTCAAATCTTAAAGCATTTAAATAAATCTCCCATTCACCTTTTTTTTTTTAAATCATAACTGAATACCCACTTTGAAAATTAACAGACTTAATTGTAAAAATCTGAGATTCAATATTATAACAATCACAAATGCATACATTTCAAAAAGTTCTATCGTAGGGTTTTTTTGTAAGTTTGTCATAGCTTGAGCAAGCTCCTCTCTTGCTATTTACATACTAAATATATGCATGATATAGTGTAAAATCTAAAACTTCAATACCTCCTTTAAAATGTACATTCATAAAATCCCTAGGTATGTAATCACAGGGACTTCTCATATAACATAGCAAACACCTTAGGAGGCTTTACATATTTATGTCACTCTTGCACTGTACATACACTAAACAAGCCATTTAGTTTACTTTTTTACAAAAATGCACCAGGCCACATTATAAAGATTTAGCATAGCACTACAGAAAATAAGGGAAATGTGCCATGATTTATTAGCCAATTAAATGCATAATTACTGATTTATCCTTCAAATTACCTATGAAAAGCCCTATTGTTATGACCTGAAATGAAATTTTTAGTGTATGATTATTGGCAATACTAAAAATACTCACAAGAAAAATGTTCAGCTTAGCGTGTACACACACACACAACACAGACATAGAGCAAGATAAGAATTTTTTACCTGCAAAAATCAAAGTGTGCACACGGGAAAAGCCATTATTATCACGACATAATGACAATTAAAATTGTATGGTTTCATATTTGACATAACTATATCTGTTTCTGCCCCAAAAGTGAAAGTTAAGATGTTGGCAAAATATATTCCTGGACGCTGGGGGAGTAAAAATACTAAAATGCAAAAGGTTCTTCAAATCAATCTGTGCTATTTTTTAAGTATTACAATTATCCTATTGGTCCTCAGCCGTGGATGTATGTAAGAAATTCAGTATCACACTCTATGGACAAAAGGAAAGATAAAAGGTGCTTGTAGAAAAGAGAGTCCTTAAAAGCTCGTGACTCTTTTTTTCCAGCCATTTCTTTGCCACTAGATGACAACAGCACAGTGTAATGATTTAGTTCTGCACAGAACTTGTGTGGGCAATACTCAAGCACCCAGCGAAAAACCTTCAAAGGGGGAGAAGATTCGGAACTTTCAGACCTACCAGGAACAGAAAGCGATGCTGGCTGCCTAACCATGTAAATTCACAAGAACACGGGAGGCTCTGCCAGGCACAAATCCTGTCTGACCAGTGACTATGCTCTAAGGAAAGGGCAAGAGGGAGGAAGAGAAGAAAGGGACCTTCGCTCCTTCAGTAAGTTTGCACAGGGAAACCAGGAGGAGGAAGGAGAAGGGCTACACTGCCAGCTCCTGAAAGCCACAATTCATTCTGTCCAGTTATGCAAGAGTTGAAAATTGAAAATCATTATAAAAAATTTTGGAGCTCAAAATATAGTGTGATTTTTAATTGCCTAGGAAAATTTGAGACCTCGGAGTTCAGATTTTCAACCACCTATCCACAGAATTAGAAAGCTGCTTTGGAAACTGGTAAATGATAAAACCCTAAACTCCCAAAAGCTAACAATTTCAACAGCTTAAGGAAAAACACAAACTACAGCAAAATCTAAAGGGAGAAAGGCTGGAGATTAAAAAATGCAAAAAAACCTCAAAGAAAAGGTTTACTTGAAACCACAAGTAAAAAGGGATTGTAGACTAACTTCCCTATATAACCTGAAGATCCTTCTACATAAAACAGCGGGGGGTTCGCATTATATTGAGTGAGACGTACACTAACGAACGTTTTCAAAGGCCTTACAGCTGCTGGACCACTCAAGGGAAACAAACTGTTTAGTACAGCCAGTAAAAAGCACGTAATTAATAAAAATATGAAAACAAGCAACTAAGTTTACGTTGAGCCTTACGTTAATCTCTGCGCACACAGGGGTATATAAGATGCAAATATTACCAACAGCTAGGATTCAAAAACTTGTTTCTGTTACAAAGGACTTCATTAATTCCATATGTACAGCAAGCCTGTCCTTTTTTAATACCTAAATCCCAAAGACTTCTCCTTTAGAAAATTCAGAAGTTTGGACTTTGGCAAAACAAAATCAAAACCATGCCATGCAGTCATTTTGTTTCCGACTACACAAAATGACTCCACATTTCCTCTGATTAGACACATCATAATGACTAATACATATAAGGAAAAAAATTACTGTAAGAAACTAAAGTATAATTTACACACAAACAAGAATATCCATAATATCCACAATATCCACCATACAAGTTTAAAAAAAAATTAAGAAACAAAAATCAGACATCAAAGGAAGATTCAAGTACTGGTAAAAATTCAGTTGTAAAACTCCTGAGAAGGATTTGTTGATTTAAAGTTTGTGAGCTGAGTTCAGCTTACATAGGTACCATAAGGGCTTAAAATACTGAATTTAGATTTGATTTTTAAATATCTTCCCTAAGGAAATAAGCCTTTGGGGCTGAGTTTCTGGTCAGTTCACCTATTTGTCCGTGTCTCCCTTAGGGCCATGGAAATCTCTGGCTTATTTCAAGTACATTTGAAAGATGGGTGAAAGTCTCAAAGATAATTAGATTTTCACAGCTTTTCAGAAAATCCATGGTCAGAAAAACAGGCACAGGCAAGAGGGGTAAACAAATACCTCCACCAAGAGAAATCCAGGCAGTTCATATCCATAATACCCATGTCATTGTATCTGGTGAGGCAGCATATGCAGACTGGCCAGTTCATGGGCAGCCACCAAAAGTGGTGGTGCTGCTTCAGCCGCAGTGTCATAAGGAATATCTGGGAAAAGCTGAAGTTACTGTTAAGGGATGAAGAGTAAGAAGCAAAGGACACACAGACATCGGAAAGCAGGTTTCAGCAACAACTGGTTGCTTTCTCCAGGTAAGTGCTTAAAGGACGTAACAATAACCTCCAATTCTATTTTGAGAAAACTACGAGGTAACGTTGGAGACCTCCAGAATACGTACGGAGCAGGAGTTTTAAATTTGCTTAGAAAAATACATATACCTGTTTCTTTAGTACTTATTTTTAAGTACTTAATCAGAGAAAATAATTTTAGTGTCTTTTTAAATGTACTTCACAGATGTCCCTTATTCTGACTTATAAAAGAGAACATAAATTAAGTTCAACCCAAGAAATTACATGCAAGTGTTAATACTAGAGTTAGCAAAATACACTGACATATTTTATAGCTTACTGTGTATTACACCTTCCTAACTAGCTACATAAACTGAAAATGTGCAATATTTTTAATTAAGTAAAAAGACTTCAGTCCTAGATGCTAAAAACACAGACTTTTAAAAACTGCTATGATTCAAGGATTTTGATAGGTAAAACTGAACTATGGAAAAATCTTTACTTGTTTCTTCAAACATAGAGCAGAAATCAGCTTTCTGTTTTCTCACAACCCACATGTGTCACTTCAAATTCCAAACCCAGATTTTGGAGAGAATGTGTATGTTTTTAGGACTGCCACAATATGCTAGGAAGCTACTGTTCCTATGAATACTTAATATGAACCAGTCCCTGAAACACTAACTGAACATAAATTAAAAATTTTGTCATTAATTTTACTCCACTCTGGAATCTCCATTATTGAGAACAACGGGGTACAGAGCAGAATGTACATTCTGACATGGCTTCGTGAAATTTGGCATCCGTCAGTGTCATATAAAACATATCAAAAAAGCAGCACTACCAGTTTTAGCACAAATATTTAAAGTAGCTCAGTATAAACTTTACGTCCAAATAAAGTCTACTAATACCCAGCGAGCAGTGGCACAGCTGCATTAGCTCATGTAACGTTTCACACATGGAAACCAAGATGCAAGATTACCTCATTTATGGTAACACTCATAAACTACACAGTACACAGTAAACATGTCTACCGAGCAAATTAAAATATCACTGCACTATGCAGCAGCTGAAGCTATCCAGAACCTGTTTATAATCCAATAGAAACAGAAATTTGTCTTCAGTTCTAGAAACAGGGGGGAGGGGGGGGGAATCAAAGTCTAAGTAAAATAAACTGCACTGCAAGTGTCACTTGCCCCAAGACTTCCTGCTTCCCACAAAAGACATGCACCCATTCTGGAGATCAAAGGTCATGGCTTTACAATAGAATACATTGTAAATAGGTTTAAAATAATTGAATACAACTGCAAACCAAGGACTCATTTATAGCTTGCTAGGAAAAAAAATATGGCTGTTTTAAGTCATTCCAGTATATGAACTGAAACCTGCATTATAAAACTGCATCTGCTCCGAAACTACCAGATCACCACCTGCATACCAGTTGGACTGGGTCATTCCACAGCCTTCTAAATAATGAAATGCTTTTGAGTAAATTACATGCCACAACTGTTTTGATTATCCTCCACAATGTCTGGAGGAACACTAAACTCAGTCGTACCTGGGTGCTCGGCAGCATTCCTAGGACCCGAATCTCATCCCTAGAAAAGTTACAACCACTTACTCTTTCTGTAGCAGCAAGAATCGACCCAAGTGCTGTAAATATGCATCTGCAAGATAATTTACTTCTCGTGCTGTATTAATCCAACTGAATTTACTTCTTACACAACTGTCTGGTAGCTCAGTGCCTGGGACAGGGACGGCCTAACTGGGGGGATGGCACAACGCTCTCTTCCATTCTGCTCGTTTGCAAGATCCAGGATTACATGTCCCAAACAAATCAGCATTTAGCCCGTGCCCAGAGGCAGTGCCAGGATGTCACATGTGTGAGTACTAAACCTGAAGAGAGGAATGTACCTACTAAGTAGACACTAGACATCATCTGCTCTTCTTTTTATTTTTTAATCCCTCTCCACATTTTCTAAAGGAATAAAGCTCTCAAACATAACCACTTACTCCTCTCCAATTACATAAACTCATTTTTATTCAGTAACAGAAAAGGCCTGTTTTTTCAAAGGACTTTTTTGGAGTTTTGATTTTTTTTTTCCATAAACAGCTTCTGAGCTGAAACAACACAAAAATTGTTTGGAAAATAAGCATGTACAACCACACACCTTACAATTTATTACAGCTGTTTTTGCAGACCACAGGCTCATTCACAATTTACAATAGGCACTATTTTTCAACCAACCAAAGCAACTATGTCACACATGTCCACATTCAGTATCAACAAGTAAAATCTTTAGAATTATGACAGCTCATAAAAGCTCCTACAGCTCTGAGTGCAAAACCCTGCATAAGTTTTAATGGGATAATCCTCTGAAAACAAACTATCATCTGAAAGTTATGTTTACTAGGGCTTATCTGGCATGCAATCTGCCTCATATTAGTAAAGCTCAAATACCCCCCTTCAGGGCATAATAAATTTGGATGTTTGTTGGGATTTGCTAATATATTTGCTATCTCACCAGGATTAAAGGCAGGAAATAATTCCATGATATTTTCTTATCTCTGTTGTTAACCTCAGTTACCTCTATTAGACTACTATACCACCACAAAACCATAATCACCAGTCACAGCGAAAAGACAGTTCATCACAAGACTGAATTGATGCTCATTTTAACAATGACACGTGAACAATTAACTACTGCCACTTCCTTAAATCAGTGGTTCTCAACCTGTGTTTCGCAGATGCCTTTGGTCTATGGAATACTTCTAAGAGACCAAAAAGGGTAAGTAAGGAAAAGTCTTGGCTTACTGTCACTCAGTTCAAATTTGCTATCCAGGAAAATATACCCTCAATAGAAAATTCTATGGGGTCCCAGAAAAAAAACCTGCTAGCAGGTCACTGCCATAGATCTTTTCTTACGCAGCAGAAGCAGACCTTGGAACTTTTACAATAGTTTTGACCTCTTAACTGCTGCAGGTGAAGAGTTTTCGCAGCAAAACTGCAAACCTGAAATGATCAGGAATTCCAAGGTAATGTGATTTCTGGTGGGACAATCACCTTTGTAGGAAGGGTCTGGCAGATTCATTATCCTCTTTTGGTTCCTTGTTCTGGCAGTGTTTGTGGCTGTTAACAGAAGCCTAC
Organism: Oxyruncus cristatus; assembly: GCA_013399855.1. NCBI lineage: Eukaryota > Metazoa > Chordata > Aves > Passeriformes > Cotingidae > Oxyruncus > Oxyruncus cristatus. Next base: position 1,414,772 of record VXAY01002314.1, read on the forward strand.
TGACTACTTCCAAACAATAAAATCAGATTTCATCCAAGAAAACACGTAACTGACGGCGTAAGTCTAAGAGTACCCTCTTTTGCCCCATTGTACATTACTTATTCTGAGTGATAAATTCCAGATTTTTCTTGGAAGAATCAAAATCCTTTACACAGACTACTGCAAAACAACCACCCACCCACACCTAAAGGAATTCCTGGTCCCTCTTGAAATTTTTGAAAACACGTAATGAGTTCTTTCCCACCTTATTCCATCAAAACAAACCAGCCTCATATACTCTGTATGAAAAAAACCCCAATCTACCCAGCCATATTTATGTTTCCTTGTACATCTAACCCACTAGAGAAAAAGGTTACATTGAGTTACATATTATATAATTATATATTATAAATATTGAGTACTTCACCTTAGTTTAACAGAAAGTCATATCCAAGAGCAAATACGACTTTAAAGCCCTCAGCAATATAATGTATATATATACATATATCTATGTAATTTTTTTGGTAATGCACTTACTCAGCACATTGGCCTTCAGAGCAAACTTGCATTTCCCTATCATTTCATGAAATGCCAAATAATCATACTGGACATAGATAAACAAACCTGTATTTTCATGTTTACCGAAAATAAATAACATTGAAAATCTAGTGTCCGTTTTTATTTGCCATGGAAAGACTGGTAAGATCTATAACAGAGGCCCTCAGCCTTTTGCAAATTGGGACCCCACAAAACAATGGAAATGAGTTTTATGTCTACTTGTCTACAGAGTGGTTGTTTTTCAAGATATTTAAAAGTAAAAGATTTTTGCGTTAAACTTGACTTTTCCTGGAAAGCTGGATTTCATCCCGGCTACAAGACTGCCATCTAATTCTAACCTACTCACCAACCTTTTTACAAGTACTCATTAGCCAATCTATATTTTTGGTGATACCTAATTTGATACAAAGGATTATCAAACTGTGATTAGTCCCAAGGTTATTTTTGCAATATTTCATGGTCAAGGTAAGATTTGTTGAGGATTTAGCAGCAATGCTGACTCAAATGCTTTCTGCCCTTTCACACTATTTATAGACTGTCGTTCTTGATACCCAGTTATACAAACCCAACTGTTTCTTGGGCTGAACGGCGAAGCAAATGAGAACAGAAATTAAAACCAACATTTTGTCTTTTCTTTCAGAATTTCACTGCAGAATGCTTAACGCTCTGAAAAAATGTCACTTCAAAATACTTTCAAAATAGGCATCCATTATTAGTAGGGCATTTATAAAATAGAAGTAATACATTTGCCACAAGACATGAAGGTCACATAAAGGTAAACTTAATAATGTCTGTGGGTGACTCAGATACTACTGAGTGAATACTAAAGACAAGGCCATGCAGGATGCTTTTTTTCAGAGGAGAGTTCAAACAGTCTGCAATAAATAGGGTTTGAAGATATATAAATGTAACAGTATGGAGAAGAAAAAGAGTAATGTATTAAATGAGCCCTGTTCATCTTCTAGACTGAATAAAGCCAGCATAAAAGTAACAGCATGTGATCATTTAGTTAGGCATTATGTGTTGAGGCATAAGCTGAAGGCAAATGTATCCATGGGATACAGGTAGAGTTTCACTTCGTTTCTCAAGTACTTATTTCATAAAGCCTACAAAGAGAGAAAAAAAGCCCTCTTGATTGTACGACAGTGTATGAAGATGTCTCTATGGAATCCTCCGTTGGTTTCTAATCTCATTAAAAGACACAAAGCAGTAGGTGGTGAAGGATCACAGTTCTGAAAGAATTCACAACCAAAATACACTTTCTTAATGTTTTCTTATTGCTGGCTTTGTGGAAAGGCCCTTCAGCTACCAGAGCAAACAACTGAAGGATGTGAATTCAGACGTGTAATGACTGTAAGGTCAGCACATGACCGCTAAGCACTCATGACCCCAAATTAAGAGGTATTACCCTCTATCTGCTAATCCTTGGGTCACAAATGTACAGCCTACCCCAAGAACATTAAAAATTCCTGAAATTTGCTTACACCCCAGTGCTTGAACGATAGAAAGCTAACATGCATGAAGTGATCAGATAAGTAAAAGGGGCAGTTCTGTTCTCAAACAACATATTAAAAATGCCATGTCTTTCAGTCACCTTTTCTGCTAATGAAGACCACGATGAATTAAAGTATTACAGAAATACACTATCCTCTGAAAATAAGAATTTTAATTTACAGATGCTAACATTTTAAGTCCAAAATAGAACTTTAGAGGACAATGAAAAGAGGCAACATTCATCTTAGTAGTAAATGCATTCAGAAGGTATTACTCGTGTAATCACACTACAAGGGACCCACAAATTAAGTTCTACACTTTGGCAGGGTGGCTTTAGTTTTAAAACTATGAAAGACTATGTCTATTACTCTTAGGGTTTTCACACACTGTACAGAACATGCAAGAGGTTGCAACAGTCATTCTGTTTGTAAGATTACATAGAGGTTTTTAGTGAGAATAAAATCTCAGCTTCTTTGCCATTCTGACACGTTTTATGTCTCCAAAATTTACTTGTTAAAATTAACAGCAATATTTACATTTCTCATACATAATTATATATTAAAAAAAAATAACTGCACTTCTTTTGAAGAAGATACTTCAAAAATCAGTCTTTTGTGGAGACCAAAGGAGCTGTGTTAACCTCCTGGCTGTCACTGGATCTTGCTACAAATTTCACACCTAATACATGAACCTAAAATTTCAGGATGATATCAAATAGATTTCATTTTAGGTTCCTGAATTAGGATTTCCATGCAATCACTGCAGACTGTAAAGCTGTCTTCACCGATCAATCCACCCATATCCCTGTCATTTTTGTATTTACAGACAGTAAAATCAAAAAACCCAGAAAAACTGAACATATCTGACCGTATCTCTTCATTCCTCTTTGTAGTTTACCATTAATTTCTTGTGAGATTCTCTGCTTTTCTGCCTGTATCACAGCTTTCTGCCACAAGCTCCTCTGTCACTATTCATGTGCCACTACCTTCTCTAGCCTCTGCAGATCTTTGGACTCGAACACCCCAATATGTGTCATTTCACTGTAGTCTATAACTGGCTCCTGACAAACATATATTATAGAGACTACTTTAGATGGGTTTTTTTCCCCTTTCTTACTCTCTTGCTTCTCCTAACATCTTCATGATAAAAGGAGGAGCAAAAAGGGGAACCTTTGAGTCAAAGACGCGCGATGACGAAAGAGGCATCCGTTCTAGGAAACCCCGTGGCCCACTCCAGGGAATACCAATGGAATACATTCCTTCCTTTCCTCCTGCACTGGGACTTGCTCTCGTTAGGGAAGTGACAAAACTGACACGTACCAGAGATGGCCATCTGGCGAGACCCAGCTTGCCAGGAGGTTTTATCTGCTCCTCGGCACGCCTGCCCACCACCGGCTCACCCAAACTGAGGGCAGTGTTTATACATGCTGCGGTAGGAAGGGTGTACAAACCAAATCAGAATCGGCAGGATTTATACTATTGGAAATAAAACTGAGCTAACGTGCCTGCGCTGCCGTAGCCAGAAACAAAATTGATCCCGAGTACACGGAATTTACTCATCTCTGGTGCACAGCCCAGCTCACATCGGTCTTCCACGTAACCACAATACCAAAATGGTAGCTGAAACAACACAAGCCAGTACACTACTCACACCTTGGGTACAAGGGTCTATAAATGGGTCATAATAGGTCAGCTGACATGTCCCATGGGAGGAATCTCAAAGCAAAATTTCTCATTAAGTAGTCATCCGTGGTCACAACAACACAAAGGGAACTTCTCTTTGTATTTGGGAGAGAAACACCCAAACCCAAAAGAATAAATCTAAATACTGCTCTCTCCTAAACTTATTGTAAACCACTAACGCGTACAGAGCAAACTGCAACTGGGACACAGCTCAATAAACAAGAGTAAAGCCAGAAAGGAACACAACCTGCCAAAAATCTGCAAATAGTTCAAATCTTTCCACACTGGCAGTAAAACTAGGTGTAAAAAAAAGTTCTGGATGTGAGCTAAGTCTGCATGCAGCTTTGGAATGGATTTTACTCATAGCTTAATTCTGGTGTACACACAGCCCAAGGGCGTGTCTGCATGATGTGCTTGCATCAGTCTGAAGGGAGGATGTTGACAGTGCAGACACCCAAGTCCACTGCAGTAGGCTGCTTCATGTGCTTTTGGTATCCTAAAGAAAGATTTAGTAAAGAGACTGACTATAAATCAAATAGTCCCATCAGAACATGCAGCAAAATTTAATTCTTAGGTTACTTATATTAGTTTAGGGAAAATATATTATTAAAAGCCTGTTATTAAAAAAAGATATTCTGTGATTTGTTATGAAAACAGAGAACACTCCAGCAACTCCTGGAGCATGCTTTCACCATCTTCCATTCCTAATCCTCATTACAAAGTTCTTATTCTGCCTCAGAAAGCAGATGGTAAGAGATAATGTCAGTAACAATTAGGAGGCTTCACTGCCCTTAAAGGCTGTCCTGTTGTACACTTGTAATAATTTTTTTCAGAAATTTTTAGAAACAGGGTACTTTGCACTATGTTATTCTAGTAGATGGTTTGGAACACCCCCAAAACAATTACACAAGTTTGTTTTGGTGCAATTTGTTTTGGGTTTTTTCCCTTTAAACAATGGAGAATGTTAGCTTTATTATTAATTAAAAATAAACATTATAAATTAAGCTTCCTGTATTATTTTCATTCTGTACATTGCAAAACTACAACCACTTGAGTTACTTAATATTTTTAATCAACTTCCTCTAAACTACTTGCATGCTGCTGAACCTTTCACGTTTTTATGAACCCAGTTCAACTCTGAACAACTAACCTGGATCAGATCCAGAATTTCTTTTTAAACTGTGGCTTAGAAAATGCTTTCCATTTGGACAAGGACAAACATAAAGGACCTCACAAGAGTATGTATTATGTCACTTTAACTATACAGAATTTTTTTTTGGCTTATGAGTTATCTGAATGCCAATTATACTTTACTATTATCCTTAATGTTGCTTTGGAAGTTGTTGCTTTTTATTAACAATGCTAGTCTACCTAAGCAAAATCCAAAGAGGAAACTGGATTTCAGAATGCAAAAAAAAAAAAAGGTGAGGGACAGAAAGATTTCATATAATTAATATGCTGGAGATTTATTTTGGAATTTTAGTATTTAAGATGGAGAAAACTACTTGCAAAGCCAGTCTTGGCAAAAGCCTGTTCCTTGCTTCTAGAGCCTTCTTTGAGCTAGCTAAATCTTTTTATAGATATACTCTCCACCTACAAAGCAGTTACATTAATAGAACATATACTCGCTCTTTGCTCCTCGTTTAAGTTCCCCTCTGCCAAAATAATACACCTCCTATTTGCCACAGACATTAGCAAATCAGAACTCACTAACATGTTCAGGCAAACTGAACCAAGACAGACAGCTAAAACACTCTTTAAGGAGTTAAACTAACCTGGAAAGGACCAGGTAAGCATGAGAAAGAAGCATGAGAAAGAAGCATGAGAAACTCTAGCTCTGGTGTTTTACTAACGGTCCTTTACTTCATGTTTCAAAAGCAGAGCAATTATATCAGTTTAAATTGAAGACTAAAGGCTATTTGTAGCTATTTCAGAATGAAATAAAGAAATAAAAACTGGTCCTTTATTGGATGTGGTTCTTTGTTAACTATGTACCTCACAATTGTTACTAATAGATGAGTAAGTATGTACTTAGCTTGCAGAATAAAAGTTGCAACCCAAGAGATGTGGAGTTGCATGAATTGCCTCAAAAAGAGAAACTGGAAAAGGAATTCACAGTCCTTCACTATTTAAGGCTGGACCAACCATCTGACCAACTGCCCAGTGCATTTATGACTCAGGTGAGCATGAGCTGGATCGTCAGAAACGTGCATTTGTTTTGCCAAATAACATTCTCCTTCTTGACTGATGGGCTATAGTTTGGCCTCCCCTTAAACCAAAAGGGTTACACCTGAATTTAAGGGGTAACAACTGGCAGATGTGAGGGAGCATCTCGCAGGAGGTTGATGCTGAGCAGATGGGCTGGGGTGCAGCAACCTTTGCCATCGGTTTGCACCCACTGCTTTTGCAAAAGCGCAGAATCATCACGAGCCTGACACTACCCTTCCTTGAGACTCCCTGCAGAGCACGGTGCTGCTACAGTTAAACTAAGATCAGAAACACAGCTAACTGGAGCTTGTCTAGCTCTCGAAGTCCACACTGCTGACTGCTTGCTTAATGAGATTACTGAGAGAGAAAATAGTTACAGAAGTTTCCACTCCAAAATGTTTGTACTCTCACTGCAATGCAGCCAACTGTGGCATTATTTGTGCCAGTGCCACCAGTGGTAGAGTAATACTGTAAATCAGGTCACTTAAAATAATAACCTACGTTAGAAACAAGGTTTTTTTCATATCATTTCAGTTATCTAGTTTAAAGTACAGCTTCACAAACATTTGTTCCTGAACAAAGACACAGATGGGGAAACGCGGTGAGGGATAGGAAGAAGAGCTGGGAAACTTACCTTAACTACATCCCTGCAAGTGCCCTAGGTTTTAGAATTATGTCTTCAGATTTCCTTTCTATAAATCCAGAAGATCCATTGTACAGGACTAAAACATCACTAATTTGATATGGTTTAGAAAAAGATACTTCCATTTATGAGAGCAAGAAGAGGTGGGTACTATTTCTCTCATATTCCTCTTGAGATTGTCTTAACTACTGAATGTAAGATCTTGTATTTCGTATTACATGTTTTGTACCACCTAAAAAACTATATATCTTTTTATTTGGTCATATAAATGGCCCTTTCTGGTTTCTGTCGTTACTCCCTCTGAGAATTGTTGTTATGTTCCCGAGCCTAACTACACACCTTATGAAAATTGTTACCCTGCAGCAAAGTTAAATCTATCATTTCATGAACAACTTTTACATCCTTACGTTATGAAATAGAGAATGTCATCTCCTGATGCATCTTCTCAGTACTATTTATTATATTGTACGCTTTTACCATGTTCTTCTTCTAGGAAGAAGAAACTCTTTCCTCATACGAGGGCTCTTCCTACATCCGTACAATGCTATAAGCTTTCTCTGTACCCCAGATGGTTTTGGCAGCATTGCTGTTTCTCATACCAGGAGTGGAGTCTTGCCAGGGAAAAGCACTGAAAGCAAAGCCTCAGCTGACTTTTCTTTGTATCCTTCCATCTAGGGCACAGATGGCCAGGTTTTCTCAGCCACTCCCCTTTTTCAGCTGAAGACCACAGATTTTCAGTTGATTTCTCCACAGGTCCATAGATGCAAATATTATCAAAGTCTCACTTACTTTTCCAGCACTTAAGATGGAAACTTCTCCGTACCGACTATATTGCAAATACTTTATTTTGAATACTCTCCAAATTCAAGTTTAGCAGCATATTTTCACATATGATATATAAATAAACACTGAAACGAAACAAACAACACCATATCCTACCAGGTCTCTCACCAGTACATTTGCTGTATGGAAGTCCTAACCAATACTTGTTCACTTGGCAGGAGGAACAACTTGAATATTTCTTTGAAGGCAAAGACTTCCAATCACAGACTGTAAGGATCAGTAAATCAAGTAAGACACTGCCATTGCGTTCGAACTTTTTTTTTTTTCTCCCTTACCAATACTGAGCCTGTGATACAATTTTTCCATGTTAATAAAAATTCTTAATTCATTGTCAACAGTATCCCTCAGAACACCATTTACAGGGAGTGCCCAGGCACAGCATTCGGAGAAGAGACAAAGAGAAGACAGACAGATTTAGTGAACACCTGTTAAATGGGGCAGTGGCTCCAGCACAATTGTTTCCCACTTCATTTCACACAGTAATAACTTTAATGTCCTCCATGGACTTGCTTTCAAACACCAGTTCTACAACATCAAACAGCAAAAGAGTTGAAAGCAAATTTAATTGTCTAGATTGCTTCACATCAACTTTTTTGGATAAAAGCAAATTTACCTATTTCAGTTTTGGGGTTTTTTTAACAGTCTACTCAAACTGTGTTAACATTCAGCTTTTTATAACATTCCTCTCCATGTTTTAATATTTATCTCGGTTATGGTAAATTCTCTTACTTGATTAGAAAATCTGCATCTCTCATCACTTTGTTGAATGTCCATAGTTTTAGTTTAGGCTTTGGTTCCTTTTGACTCTTATCCTGGCTTTTCTTACTATTTAACATCTTTTTGTTTCATTTTGCTCTCATTTAAAATATTTGTACTTTTTAGTTTCATTCCTGCTCACCTTGTTTAGTCTCAGACTTCACTAAGATAGACACATATAATAAATGTGTCTAATACATTTATCTACAGATAAATAATGTAGTGTCATCATGATCAGCATGTAATCTAAACTCTTTTTAGAATGTGATAGGTTATTGTTTTTTAAAAATGAGAGAATTATTTAATTGCTTGATTTTTTTAAATTATTAAGTGTGGCAAATTTTGATAACAGCTTCTTTATTTTGTTCCTTAATAGAAAAGACAGACAAACTGTCTATGATTCCATTAAGCATTCTTTATTCAGGAAAGCTGGCACACTTCCACAAATTACTGAAATGCAAGTATGTGTGGACTTTTTTTAAATTTATTTTACTCTGCTTACATTCTTGAAGTCCAGTGTTCAGTTGTAATTTCAATAAAGTAACTTGTAGGCAGAGTTTAAAGTGATGGTAGGAATTGCAAACAAGATTTGTTAGGAAAGAATAGATTTTACTAACTCTGCTTTCTCTTCCTATTTACATATCTGGATTGGATATAAACTAGATCAATGCTTTTGGCTGGCAAATGATGATATACTACCTAGGTTACTGTTTCCATTAAAACGGTGAAAAAAGTTTCTTTACATCATCACATATATTTTATTATATATTAACTTTGTCCTACAGATGCACCTCTCCAACATATTCCATCATACATATTAAGCAAACCCCATCTTCCAGTATTAGCATATTTTGATGTATTATGAAACCCAAAGTGAATGCTTTCAGCATCCTTAAATTCTATTCAGAAGCATGGTTTGAGTTCACTTTTCATTACTTCCCTCATATTCTTGAATAATTTGACTTTCTCTCTATAGTAGTCGCCTTTACAAATTAAATCAATAAAAATTCAAACATGAAAATTAATAAAGCCAATATTCCAACAAAACTGGATTTAAATAAGCACAAATTTCTGGCCATATCTCTTAGATGTGACTTCAATAAAAATAAGTTATTCTTATACACGCAGAGTCAATTGTGCACACAGAAAAATTAGTCTATTTTTTTTTTTTAATCCCAGATTTTCAGAATCTTTTCTAAAAGGCAATATATCACGTTCCTTTAGAAGTATTTCCTCTCTACTCTTCAAAAATGTCTTGTATTGAATGCTCCTATTATTTTCCCTCTAGAATACCCACAGATTAGGTTTTCACCTGCACTGATTTCACCCATGTGAAATGGTCATGCTGGCATTACTTACGTTATTCTAGACTTACCTGCATATGAGATCTGAACAAGGTGCTTCAGAGTAGGTAACACAAGTCTGATTTCCCTCCCTTCCTATGCTAACAATCAGGTCTGTACACGATATAATTAAAAGACTGCTTGCAATTACCCAGTATTTTTTGACTCTAGCCTGCCCTGCACACAAGTATTTCTGAGTGAAAGACAGCAAAGGTCGCAACTTTCGGGAAGCAACTCCAAGAGTGCGAAACATCCTGCAGCGACAAACACAGAGGATGACATTGCTGCACGCGTGGCTGAATTCGTAGCAATTGGCCCCCAGTAGTAACAGTAACACAGAGACATCAATGCACCGCTTGGCTCAAATGCAAAACCAAACAATGCCGGTATTCCAACACAGAAAAACTGAAAGGCAAAACCAGACACTAGAACTTCACGCTGTAGTCACGGAAGCACTTCTTGAGGAAAGGAGAAATCCTTGCTGCTTACATTCGCACACCATCCTACATTGCTTCAACTGTGTAAGAGACCTTCTGTGCTCCTCTGCCTCTAAGGACACACACAGGGCAGCCCCTGTGCTTCCCAGGACTGCCTTGTTTTCACAGATGAGGGGAAAAAAAGATGTGTTAAAAACTATCAAACTTTTATATACCCAAAATCCAATATTTCGGCAGAGTGCACCTTTCACACCCAACTTTGTGAAGAACAATATTCCTGACAACTTCCTGGATTAGACTGTTACATTTCTGAGACTTCTATAAATGGAAATGTTTATTTTGCCTGATACAAGGAACCTTACCTCCTGCACAAGCCTTTTTCCATAGACCCAGCTTGAAAGTAACATAAAATGAATGTAGCATGGTGTTTTAAGATTCACTGGCAATAGCTATGTTTAAACGTAGAGCTATTTTAAATGCTTTACTCACCCATATAGCATAGAAATAAAAGTATTTGCCAGAAAAAAACAAAGTTCCAGATTACTTTTAAACTTGCTTCTGCTATAATAAATGGGATTTTTGCTAAAAATGAATATGCTTGTAGAGTTAATAGATATCATCCATTCAGAGAATATGGTATAAATCTTATTTAGTATATAACTATAATTTCCAAAGAGAAGCCATAAGCAATCACCAAACATCAAAAATACAAATGGAAGTAACAGTTCCATCTATATCATGAAGTGAAGAGTCTGACAGGACTCCTATCAAAACTCTTCTTCTTTTTCATCAAGATCCATCCCTTCTCTTCTGCATGAACAGATACCCAACATGCCAACAGAATCACCTAAAAGACCTTAAGTTAAGTTCACAGAGCTATGATTTTGCTTCTCCTCTATTCTACAGTCCAATTCTGTGAACATTTCATGTCAGTTTGGATTGCCAGAAGCATTTTCATCATGCAGGGTACACAGATCAATCTGCATTCCAACTTTCTAAGACTACATCCAATCCTACTTAGACCAGAATTTCAAAGTAGGTGCTGCACAGATAACAACTCTGATGTTGAATAACCCAGCTTTCATTTCACTCTTTTTTCCTGCTCTCTAACATTTTTACCATATTTAACAAGTCAGCTATTACCAGCAATATACAACTAAAATTCTAGCAATCTATTACTAGTAATCTACAGTTGTGAGCCTTAATTCATAGAGTCCATATCCACATTATTTCTACAGCACTTGCTGTAACACATTTGCAAATACACAGCTGCAGAACCAGGAAAAATACCATGGAGAGATGGACACAAAAAGTCCAGCACATTCTAATTAAGTCACTGCTTTAAGTGCTGCTTCAATACCTCTATTTGACTAATAGCAGTAGTTTTAATAGATTGAAAGTAGCATAATGTTGTTGAAACCAACTTTTGTTTCGACCCACAAGAACTGCAGCTCTGAGTGTTGTTGCTGTGTTAGCTGGCAGGGAATGTTGCTTCTTCAGTGTTGTGTGGTGCAAGGCGGAGTTGCCTCCACTAAAAAGTAATGCACCATATCAACTAAAAATGATCCTCTAATTCTCATTATAGATCCTTCTTACCCACTGGTGGTCCTTAATACTGATTCACTGTGCTCCACTAAAATTTGTAAATGACTGCACTACCCTTCCCTCTCTATTTTGCTTATCATGCTACAATTACTTTTGTGTATAGTGCCTTTATGTATTTAAGCATTTCATTTGTTTTAGAAAGCATCCTAGCTTCCAATCACTACATTTTCAATTATTTGAAAATTGGATTTCAAAACTTTCAATCCAGCACAGTAATCTCATCACTTTTCTAATTTGTCTTGCATTTTCCCCAGCACTGAATGAAATGGATAAACCCCTAATAACGAAAGGACTAACTGCAATAAAGCACTAAAATACTTAAATTGAGATATATCGTGGAAAGCTGTCTTGACAGACCTCAACAACTTTATTATCATCGAAGCAATCTAATTCTCAAAAAGCTGAGGCTCATCAAATCTGTGTGAAATTTAGTTATTATCTGTTGATTAATAGCTTTAAATTAATTCTTACCAATTCAGACATCCAAACTTCAATGACAAGACAAAATAGATCACTTTACCATTTAGAACAGAACTGCCTTATTGGGATTTTTAGCTATTCCTAACTACCAGTGGGAAGCATGGGACCTTCCTTGGGTTGCACCTGGTCTTTTTGTCATGCATGATACGAAGGGCATTTAAATTTCTATCAGCTTTAATGGGGTAATTATCCCTAGCTTCAACACATGCAATTAAATTTCTAAACCAGAAAACTATTCTAAAGGAGAGCACCCTACATAACTCAAAGGTCGAAGCCAAGAAAAGATGCCAGAAAAATCTATGTTCTAAAAGGTATATCGATTTCCATGTGTGACAACTATTGCCACAGTTTTTGTTTAAGACTTCTGTATTCAAACCATTATATTCTCCCCTTCCCAGTTTACTTCCCAATCCTTTTTCCTACAGGACTCTGATAAGGATGGGAGAAACAAATCCCCTTTGCTCACATACTAATGGCCTAAAGATGTCACAATTTGGAATTAATAAAGTAAGGATGCAACAATATGTCGAATTTGGGATTTTTCCGTTTTGTTTGGGGGAGGAATTATAAGTTTTTCTTGTTTAAGAGTCTGTGAATTTTTTTTACTTTTATTAAGCTAATACTGTAATTCTTATTACACACACATTTAAAAAATGATGGATTGATACAATAGTACGATTACTGTCAACTGCACCTGTGTAAATGGAAAACTGCTTTCAGATGTCTTAGCAGTGATCCTATGGCACTAAATACAGAGCTTAGAGGTATACAATAAGTTTTCAGAATGTTAAAAACACAGTCGCTTTTCCATCAAACTATTGACTGTCTCAGAGAAGAATACCCTACCCCCCCCGATTTGTGCTATTATAAAACATTGTACTATCACAGTCTAATACAAAGCACCAACTATATACAAAAGCAATAGCTGCATTTTGGAGTTCTTTGTATTGCTCACAATGACATCCTGATGGTATCATTTAGCTCATCATGACATTCCATCAATCAAAATCCAGTTTTAATTACACACCATTCTGTTTTTTCTCTCAGAGCAAACACAGAGGACATGCAACGACCTATTTCAATTAAAATACATACTTTATAGAATTAAAAATAGGTTGGAAATCACTTTTAAATCAGCTATCAGCCTGTCAATTAATGTTCTGAACCCCTGCTATTGACCCAGTACTGTACAAGCTGTTGTTATGCACTGTCCTACATATCATCTGTTCCCCGTGCTGCTCCGTTCCAGAAAGACAGACAGCTGCAGCAGTATATCCCTGTTCAACCTGAGGACCATCTGACTTTAATTGTAGCACACAGCTTGATGTGGGTCTGGTTATGAGAAGCCAAAGTATCACACTGTAATAATCTGGAAAAGCAGAAACCTGCCAACACAAGGCTGCGAACAGGGGCTTGGGCTGTCTGGCTGGCTGACGGGCTGCAGGAAATATGATTAATGAGCAAGGTATAATGATATCAGGAACCCGATTAGCACCACAAAAAGGTCACAGATCAAAGTAGTATGCATTTCATGAGCTCCAATCGTTGGGTAAGATCTGGGGACTTAAAGAGGTAAACTGAAATGCAAAGGGAAAAAAATATCTGTGTGTGTGATAGGTTGCAAAACGAGCCCTTAAAATACTATAATCGCTGTTTTGTCTGAACCAAGAAGCAGTAAGGAAATATTAACTGAATGAATCAGCCCATGCCACTTTGTAGCAGGATTTTCTTAATACTGTTAGTGATGATCCAATCTTTAAGAATTCTTCCTAAACACACCTATCCTACTTAAAACTAAAAAATGCTGATTTGATGCTGATGGCAACCAATCCACTGAGTATTAACAAGAAAAAGCAATTTAATATATGCATGTAATTGTCTCAGTTTTATTCCGCTGCAAAAATGGCAGATTACAGAGGCCATCAGCCACACCAGCACTAACAGTGCCACTACCACCACAGTAAGTTTAACCATGTCACACAGAAGCAGTTAATGGCACAGAGGTTTAAGTTTAATGCCACCAGACTGACCAAAACTGGATATATAAATTACAGAAACAGTATCAGGGACCTACAGTGTTTCCAAAAGGGATGATGTCTGGCACACTTTAATATACGATCACTTGACACATTATTTCTTACTTTTGTAATTAGCTTAGGCCTTTAATAAAGAAATCTGTTCTGTCCAATTTATACTTAAAAATTGCATGCTCCTGTAAAAGTTCTCCCTGAGAATACAGCAAAAGTGAGGGATAGCAAAGAAAACTCCAAGAAAGGAGGCAGGGACTTGGGAAATGAAGGAGGAATGAGGGAATGGTAGGTCCCAGCATACAGAGAAGCGAGGGTGAGAAAAACTTGGCCCAAGGCTAGAAATGAGGAAAAGAAAATTAAGAGCTAAAACCTTGCAAAAGGAGTAAGTGGGACAGGGAGAATAACTTCACAGTGGGGAAAGCCAGATCTGTAATTAATAGAACAAAAACTACATTTGATGTAAAAGCTAAAATACCACAGTCGTGAGAGATCAAGGCCACCATCTGCCTTTGACAAGTCTGCTTAAGAACACAGCTTGTCATGTTCAGGTTATCCCAAATCCCCAACACAGGCCAAACTCAAAAAGGTGTCGGGCTACTCCCCTTACTTATTACCTATCACCACAACTGGCAAATCAAAAGCTGTGTTTCAATATGGTTTGCCAAGTAGTCCTACTAAATGTCAGTGTATTTCATACCTCATTTAAATAAAATTTGCACATGCTTCCTTCTATACGAAGGAATTCATATAGAAACTAAATTCACACTACATATTTCGTGATCAGTATGGTGCACCTACAACTGCCTGCAGAAATCTAGGCCACACAGCATTTCTGAAAACCATGGTGTCATGTCACCAGTAAAAGTGCAGTGTAAAGCGTTCTGATAACTTCTAAATCACGGATTTCTTCCGATGTGAAGGTTCTGCGAAGTTACGAATACAAGTTCTGATGTTCCACCAACATAAGAACGTTTTCAATTCCTATTTTTGAACACAGGAGTGTCAGGATGTTATCCTGACAAGCCTGGTATCTGGAAGGCTTTTGAAAGCTTCCATGCCATAATTCAGTATTTCCAGTGAGCTGACTACCACATGAAAACTGCAGGCTAATTTTTCAAGATTTGTTAAGAAAAGCTTCTCGTATTTATTTTAGAATGCCATCCATGCAGAATTCTTTCATTTCGGGAACAGCCTAACACAGCTTTTGAGAACATTCTCAAAAACCAACAGTGACAGTGCAACAGTTATGCTGTAATTCATTACACTGCCCAGAGGGCACATTTAAGGCAGGCAGTGATGACAACTGGATTTTTCCAAAGCAAGGAAAAGAATAGTTATACAGGTTGGGGGAATGAAGCAGGTAAAGGAGAATTTGGTTTTATTTTCTTGAAAAAAGAGGCTCTGAAAAAAATATCAATTTAATGGAAGAAATGGAAGAGGCGACAGAGTTTAGAAAAACCTTCTTTCCCGAGGTGTTCACTGATCTTTGGAGTTAAACGGACACTAAAATTAAGAAACCCTAAAATCACATTCAAGTAATCAGAGTGACAAATATTTTTATGATTAAACAAGCTTTTTCAAGACTTCTGTAAAGTGATGATTTTATTAGCTCTTTAGAACCATAAGAGCTGACATACAAATAGGGTAAGATCTGCACACCCAAACATTTTTGAGCAATTCTAAAGAATGAACAACACTATGTGCCTTTTTTCTTCTTAAACTTCTAAATCTCTTTCTTGAGATCATTTCAGACATAGTGCTATACAAATTATAAGTACATATATAATGCAAGCAAAGACCCAAATTATTTTAGAAGAATCTTGCAAAACAAAAGTTACTTGACAACAGACAACCATCTTACCAGTCTGTTTATGCGAACAAATTCTTCTGGGGTTTTGGCCCATGGTGGAAGTTCAACATCAGACACAACTGTTCCATCATCCATCACTCCCAGGTTGTAATTGTTGCTGTTGACAAATATCTCTGGGAGGTAATAAAATTCAGGAATCAATTCCTGTAGATAAATGAAAAACAATGCCATGTTATAAATTCTGTCAAGAGGATGCACTGTGTCACGTTAAAAAAATAATTACAAGAATGGCATTAGGTAGAGAGAATGTACAAAATTCTCCCACAGACATCCCCCTCCTGCCCTAAAAGGGAGAAATCAAGACTTTTGTACTTTCTAAAATTTAAGCCTTTAGATATAATAGATCCTTAGCATGCTTTTAACATGACAAAGAACTAAGATACAACAGGCTATAGAACAAAAATGTCAGAACACTGGTTTTGACTGCATGTTATCCACAGAGAAACTTATGAACATCACATGGAAAAAGTAATATTTAGTGGAAAGCTACAGGCAACCAATAATGTTAAGAAGTTGTAGAAAACTGCTTCTTTCACATTTTAGTACAATCCAAATTTTAAAGTGCTATTGCACAAATGGCAGTCTACAGTTTGGGTGAAACTAGCACCATAGATATTAATTACAAAGGTGTAAAACCTAGTTATATTCTTATTCTAACATAAAGGGTCTAAGAACTTAATGTTTAGGCTATTATCTAAGATTGTTCAATGACCAGAAATAATTTTTTTTTTTTTTTTGTAAATTCTAAAATCCCTGGAGTTTGGCCACATGCCCCAAAAAAAAAAAAAAAAAAAAAAGCTGAATCAGGCCTATATTTTTCATTCACGGAAAGGTCATTAACTCAGTTACGTGCCCAGTCTATAAATTACAGGGAAGAATCGCACACACGAGGAGGGAAGGAAGGAACTTCACACGGTTGCGAGGTCTGCACTAAATGCCTCGTCAGGATCATCACTGCTCTAAACAAGTGTGCTCTACAGGCCGGTGCTCAACACGACTGGAACACAGCACTGACACCTCCCTGGCTGGCCAGCTCTGGCACCTCTGCAGGCACAGCTATGCCAAGCACGGCTGAGGAAAAAACGTCAGCACGTGCAGCGCAGCAATTGTCATTTCCAAGTCTTCTCAGAAAAAAACAAATTAATAGTAATGACTAAACAAAAATTTCATTAAGCAGAAAACGATACATCCTAGCTCGGAATGGAACGCAACGTGCTAAGAAGCAAAATTAAGCTCAAACCCACAAGGATTTTGCTCCTGGATAAGTGGATTGTTTCCTTGTTTTGCAAACAGACATGCAACTTCCTAAGCTGTCATGTATTTTATAAAATACACACTCAGTAACACATAAAGATATCTAAGCTAATGTGATTAGAACCTTATTTACACACTTTCATAATAATGTCTGCAAAGTCTTGGCACAACACTTCATAGATTAAGATATAACATACATATTTCTGTCCTAAATATATTTTACAGGCAGGGGTTTTTTTCTGTGGAACTTGATGTTGAGACTTCAATACACCCAATAAAGCAAGCAATTTGATGGATTTAGAAAAATTAAGCCACTACATTAGAGAATTTACTCCCTTTGTAAAGAAAGGGTCAATACACGTAATTGCTTCAGGAAGTGTATTTCATAGCAAATGAGTGGTGTAAAACTGGTCTTCCATACAGCAAGTACAAACTGCATGAAGTAGAAAAAAAACATCAGACTACCCCACTGGCTTTCTCTACGGTGGGTGTAGGACGTAGCTACGTCAGAAGCTCAGTAGCTCAGACCCGAAACCCAGTCTTGACATGGGTCAATGGATCAGTGGTCTCCCAGATAGCCCCTCAGGGCCAGCCATGGCATGAGCAGCTTTCCAAATGGCTGAGTGCAAGAGGGAGGTCATCAGATTGCGGACAAGGTCAATCCGAAGTAGCCAGGGCAAAGACAGGAAAGATCCAGCAGGAATTAAGCTATTATCACCTCCATCCTTGTGTGAAACACTCCTTGGCTTTGAATTGTACATCTTTTTGTTTACAGTCACCTTAATTAACTAGGCAGGGTAAAAACATGCTTCTTTACCAAATGCTTGACAAGTACTTGATAAAAAAGGAGATTTGAAACTATTTAACTGTACAAGTGGAAGAACAAGAATGTAGCGAGGATAAACATTTGTAAAAAAGAAAGCAACGCTGAGGTTGCTATAGCTTTTATTATCACAGACAGAAACCAACAAAGAAAAAGCAGAAAAGCACAAGACTCTTAATTTGATAGCAGCATGCACCACAAATATGAAACCATACCATGATTCTGAATACTTAAAACATAAGCTCATTACATATGTTACCGATGCTTTTATTTCTTCTTTAAATCTATATATCTGTACAGCTATTCATTAGTTTCTTTCAAGATCAGAAAACATTTGGCTTTCTAGAACACATTGTTTTCATTAGATTACACAGAAACAATATGCTGTCTGGAAACTTCAAAATTATCAGTAACATCTACTAGTTCGACTATTAGAAACTTTTCATAAAACTTTTCATTACTCCAGAAATGAGTTTTCAGAAAGTTTTTCACTGTCACCATAATGACACATTTATACAAAAGGAACTTCTTTATTATGTGATTTTCTTCTCTTGACCATGTGCTAGCATTTATCCCTGGGAAAAATAGAGTGCAAACTTATACATAGGGCCATTGGAAATAAGTAGTATTTAGTGCCCATTTTCAATGGCTTTATATTCCTGAAAATGAAACCGTTAGTTAAAGGAAAACAGTTTTTCCTAAAACCAGCAAATCTTGTTAACAAAATATTAATTTGTATCAAGTTTACAAACATTTTTAATCTATTTGGTAACTGCACTCCTTAACAGTCCTTCTCAACTCTGTCTGTGGGGTCTTTTTTCTTAACATCTTCCCATCATATGCACACAGATTGACCCTAAAACAGCAGATGCTGACTCATGTGTAACTCCACTAATGATGGAATTTTTGGACACAACAAAACGTTAAAAAAATTAATGAACACATTTTTTGCTTGTTTTTAATGGGTGGAGGAAGGAGTGTTTTCACACAAACATCACATGAACACGAAGAAGCAGACACGAGGGGCCAGAGTGAAGGATCATTTAATTTCTCACTCATAACAGTGACAAAGACTGGACCAACGCAGGGCAGATAAAGTCTTTCCATGGATATTCTGTCAGCTTCTTACAGTTAAATAGTTTTGAACTAATCTGTGCTTCTGATTTTTGACTCGTTAGTCATGGGTTCCACACTGTAGTTTTGTCTACACAGGTTTTCCTTTGGTTATTCTAAAACTGCTCCCTAACAGTTTCAGTGGATGGTTCTAGTACCCGAACTGTGAAACACAGTAAATCTTAGTTCCTTATTTGCTCTTTTATATGTCCTTCTGGATACTACAGGCCAATATGATCACATTCTTCCTCAATGGTCTCTTTTTGCAAGCTAAAGGATTCTAGTCATTTTAGATTCATTCCCACTAGAGGTCTTCCCTTCCACCTAAAAATTTTGGTTGCCTTCATACTTTTTCTAACCCTACTGAGTCCCTTCTGAAGTTTAACACACTCAGCATACGCACAGAAATGGTAAAATTGCCCCGCATTTCTTTTATTTCTATGGTGTTGCAGAAAAACAAAACATCTTAGTTATTTGTTGAAGCTCTTGCTTTAGCACAGTTGTGTCTGTAAAATTATTTTCTAAAATTCCTCTGTTGGAATTCGCCAGTTCTACAAGGCAGAGACAGACAGGCTTATGATAAGCAATACTTCAGTCCTTCTGCCGTGTTTTTAATTACAACTGATCAAGGAGCTCAGAGTAAATACCAACATCAATCTAACACACAGTATTTGTAAGTGGTATACCTTTTTAAGAAAAAAATTAAAGAAAATTTGCCATATCAGGATTCTTATTGAAATGTTTATAAAATTCTACAAATAATTACAGTATAATTTTTCTCTAACAAAAAATTGCCCTGTAACACATGGAAACAATGATTCCTAAGGAAGGGTCACTAAAAAGATTTCTCTGCAAACACATAACATCAACAGAATGTCAGTTTAACACTGGTAGTTTATTTCCACTTATGCCACCAGGTATTAAAAAATCTATACAAAATACTTTGTTTCTTTAATGCAATGAAATGTTATTGTTGTTACTTTTGTTTAGAAAATAAATTATGCACTTTGAAGCAGAGTTACATGATCTGCATAGGTGTCTAGAAAAAATGACACATCCCTAATCATATTAAAACATTTATAAGATAACAAATTTTCCAAGTAAATTATTTGACAATCACATTAAGCAATATTAAGCCCATGTATAACCTGTCAAACAGAATAATAATAATGCATATTAGAAGTCTGAGGTTTTGTTCATATTGCCACACTTTATTTCCTCTGTTAGGGGACTTAAAATGGCATTCAAAAATATATAAAAATTTATTAAATTAACTCAAATTTCATTTTTTTATCACATGTCAACGAAATAATTTTCATAAATGTGGGAAAGTGTAATTCCTAAGTACCCATGAGTTTCCTTTCATCTGCTATATGTGTGTTATTTCTCACTAAGAAGTTGTCAACTAAGAAATTGTCTCAAGACATTGCCTGCAATTCTGCCAGCTTTTAAGAAAAATAGTTCAGCAGGTTTCCATTAAAATTCTAAATTTAATTAATGAAGAAATTAATTTTGCCAATATTTAACCACTCTGGTTAAGTTCTAAGCAATTATATTTCAAATATTTCCTAGTTTAAGAAAAATATTAAAATCCCCTGTAATTTACAATCAAGCAAAGAAAAAAATTCAGATATTTATTCAGCAGAATAATGGAATACATGATAATCACAATTAACAGTTGATTCATAATTGATCAATAAGAATTATTAAGTCTATACTTCATTGCATTAAAAAATGCATCTTTAAGACACTTTAAATCCTCTTGGTTTAAATATATATATATATACACACACAAAATTATTTTACCTTTTACTGAAAATATACGCAAAAGTATGCAATGGTATTTACTTACTGTATATATACAGTAGGTAATATGTACTTGAGGTTCATTTTACAGAGAGAGAGGAAAAAAGTTGTATATATAACTACATTCCTTTCTTCCTTTTTTTTTTTTAAATTAACTGGGGTGAAAAGGATTTATGATTGAATCATAAAAAGGTCCAGACGAAATCTTGAAAGGTCACTTTGTCCACCCTTCCATTCACAGACAATTGCAAACAGGTATTCCTGACAGATGAATTCAAGGCAGATGTTTCTCTGCCTCGTTATTTTAAAACTTTCGGTGATGGGGATCCTTGGAATCCCTTGTGTTCATCTGTTCCCACCACCAGGTACTCCTCACATCTCGACTGCTTTTGCTGCAGCTGCAGCCCCATTGCTGGTCCTGTTCAGACCGAACAGGACTGACAGGCAGCGGCTGCCCCTGTGGGGAGGAGCAGCTTTTCCCTCAAGGACCATGAGATCCACTCCCAACAGCACTTTTGGACTGACCACTGTTCTCCCCCCGCAGTGAGGACGGACAGCAGCGATTCTGGCACGCTGGCACACTGAACAGGAAGGATACAGCAGAATTCATCTCCATACGAGACAGAAATTCTTTTCAGTGAGAATTATTGTTCACTGAACAACCTGCCCAGTCTCCATCACTGGAGGTTTTCAGGATGGGTTTGGTCAAGGTGCGAGATAATCTCATCTAGGCCCCCTTTCCCACAAAAAAAGTTGGACCAGATGATCTTTCAGGACCCCTTCAGCCTGGGTGTTCTATGATTCCACAAAATGCAGTGCACTGTGCCTCCCTGCCAAAATTCCCAGCCCAGTAAAAGCATTACATCTGCCAGTGTCAAAGCACTTCATTTTTCTGCCCTTGTTCCTCTTTTCTCTGATGTAAGCCACCTAAAACTGTCAACTTTATATCAGTGGTCTTATGTTCTACACCTCTGCTCATTCTCCTTTGGACTTCAGCAAATTTGTCTGTAAATTCCTCAAAATTTATTACTTAAACAGCTACACAAGTAGTTTGGAGCAGATATTAAAAGTATTTGTTTCATTTTCAATACAATTATGACTGGGTATAAAAGAAGTAGACCACAGATATCAGATGGAACTTCCCGATCCAGACCCCCAGATGTCTCTATTTTTAACTACTGCAATTCCCACAGATTACCATACACAGATCTGACTGAATTTAGAGTATTTTCCTTTTTAAACTCAGAGAAGCATTTTCCTGTTATGGGTCTTAACACAATTTTACAGAGAAACAAATCTTTCATGAAAAGCAAAGATCTGCATCCTAAATACGAGAAAACTTTTACTACACCAGATATAATGTTTATGGTTAAAAATCTGAATGTCTAGGTACCTGCTTCTGAATTTTGCTGGCCATTTCTCTTGGACATCTTTAACCTTGTGACTACTACGACACGAAACTCCTTCTATACAAAGGTCATGTTGCCACTTTGGCAGCAACTTTGTTCCTTGTAACTTTTGAAACTCCCATCTATCAGATGGAAAAGTACAAAACAAAGCAAAGAACACGTAGAAAAGCTTATCAGGTTACAGGGTGTCTTAAGCATGCTTATGTTAGGCAGCCTGTATCAATGAGCATGAGTTGTCACGGTACCAAAAGCTCAACAAATCTCGTTAATTATTGTACTTGTAAGCAATGTTTTCTTTATTTTTTTTAAGAACAATTTACAAAACCTGAAGAACAGTACATAACAGCACTATGATAGCTTCAAATAGATTTTGAGAACATCCCAGGGCCAGCAGAGTCCTTGGTTTAGCAGAGGGCAAGTCTAGTTCAAGGCTGGCACTCTCAGTCTCCATAAGCTGATTGTATCAAACACATTTTTGTCCACAATCAACTCTGGCCATTAGCCTAGAGATGATTCAGAGGCAAAGAATTAGAAAATGGATGAAAACTTTCAAGTCAGAGGCTACTTTGAGAGCTCTTTGTTTGTTACAGTCTGTGGTTTGAGACAATGGTTTAAGCCCGTGATTATCTTTTCGGTTATAATTTAGTTCCTAATCTCAGGATCCTATTCATAACAAAATCATCATGTCTTTTTAGCATCCTCCTGCTTCCCAAGCTGTCCCCTCCAAGGACACTCCTGAACAGTCCTGGCCAAAACCAATATTCCCCAACCCCACTAGTGTTTACAAAGACCAGATGCCCACTTTATAAGACTAGTACACTCCTAGGAGCCCAAGACAATCTAAACATTATAGCAGACATTGCTTAATACCACTAAAATTCAAAGAGACTTCAAACAAGAAGCTTGACTTAAAGAAAAGTTGTCTAAAATGGAGTGATGCTAATGAGTTTTACAACATAGTTCACTCTCCAAAACAGCATTTCTGTACCTAAAATTAAGCTGATGAGGATCATAACTTGCCAAACACACCTGTATGAGAATATGAATTCAGATATTCAGTACCTTCACAACAGCTTTACAATAGCTGTCACTGATGTGTGTCATATCACAAAACTGATCTTCAGAAATCAGTATCCATTTTATGATGGAACAATCTGGAACAGTGTAATTGGAGCTTACTAATGTCTCCTGTAGGATTATGGACCTTTTGAACAAAACTAATTAAATTAACCAAAACGAATGCCAAGTCACAAGCACAGGTAAAAGAAATAAACATAAAGCAGAGGAAAAGGCACGAAGAATGGTACATAACTCTATACTAGTGACTGTAACTTGGTTAAAAATAGTCAGAAGAACAATCGCATTAAGCCAATCTAATTTTCTTTTCAAAAGAAAATTGAAGGAGTGGATGGTGAAAAAAAAACTGCTGAGGTGTTGCTTCACTTTTGAGAAACCCCTCTGAGACTGTCTCTGTCTCCTATGACACTCCTATAAGCAAATCAGAGAAATGGAGATGAGATTAGGTTACAATAATGTGGGAGCACCCAAGCTGGAAATCCATATTCCAAGAGCAGTTATCAATAGTTCACTGTCAAACTGGGAGGGCATGATAATGGAGTCTACCCTGCTCTTAATACCAGTCAATAATCTCATTAATGGCCTGGCATAGAAGGTGCAGAAGTAAAATTACAGATGACACTAAGAAGGCAACACAGTTGTTTGGAGGACAGCAGGAGAATTTCAGATATCTTGAAATTCATATACACGGTACAAAAAAAAAACCCAAAAAACCAATCATCAAAGTACTACACTTGAAAAAGAGAAAACACATGCTAAGTGCAACATGAGTAACAATTATGCTGTTGCAAATATAATGACAAATAAATTTATTGCCACAGGTTAGCTACCAAACCAGAAGGAACAACTCCTGAACAAGTACATGCAAATCTACTGCCAGGCCATCCATGTTTGCTTTTCTATGGTATTAAACAAACAGATCAGGACTGTTCGTACTGACATTGTAAATTAAGAAGTAACTGAGTTAATGATCATGCCTGTACAGTATTTTAAAAGTAATAGGTGGTACTCTTGAATTGAACAACATTCAATATTCCTCAGTGCAGAAGATTTAACTTAAAAACACATGGTTAATCAATTAAAGGCAAGAGTCCTGAGCTAAACAGTAAATAACAAAGGCAGAGTGGCAGTGAGACACTAGCAAACTTCCAAAGGAATTTTAGTTTTCATTGTTCAAATAAATGCATGAGAGAAACTAGGAAATTCAATTTTATGCAACGTATCACCTCTTGAGATCAAAATTTGAAAAGTTCAACCACAGGTTATACTACAGTACAGCATTAGTTTCCTGCTTTGATCATCGATCCAAGGCTTTCCCAGGATAGTGACACAGATTGGTTGTGACCACACATATGCCTCAGCTTTCTCTGTTTTAGAGGTACCAGCCAACAAGAGCTGCTTCCAAAGCTAGCTCATGTTAGCCCTCCTCGTCATATACAAAGCATCCAACTAAGATTAACAATAATCTTAGGAGAGCAAGCATCAATAACTGCATTCATTCTCTTCACGTGAGAAGCAAGGAGAAACCATTTCTTTTAATCAGCTCAATGGTTCTAAATGTCACCATTTTTTTTCAGCAAGAATAAATTCAAAAGAATTTATTCAAAAGAATAAATCCTTCTTTTTCCTTCGTGTCCCCTACTCGCCACTAACTAACAGAGTAAAATTATGGGCTCCACTTTATTCACGCTCTTTGATGCGTGTGTCAACTAAACAAATTCAAGCACTAGCAAGCTAAAATGTTGCAATTGTGCACGTAGAAAATTTCTAGAGGCTTCTAGAAACACTGGGAAAAGTAGAGGGTAGTAAAAAGGCTGGGACACTTCAGCCATGGATTTCACAAACACTGCCAAGATAGAGCACAAAGTGCCAGAAGACTTGTTTTTCACAGCTGTAGTGGAATACTGGGGATAGAGGTATTTCCAATGAAGATGGTTCTATGCATTTTCAAACATTTTCCTTTCAGATTCTTTAAACATGTCCTACGGAAATCTTATCTCATCCCTCTTCCTGGTTGCACATCCAGTCTCACAAACAGACTCCTCTAGCCAATCTTAATACTCATTTGGATGCTTCACAGCAGTGTAATGGAATTCACAGCAATCCACAGTCTCAGAAGGCTGCAAGCAACTTCAAGAGATCATCCATAACAGGAGGGATGCCTCTAAAGGCAGTACCAGCCTGCACATGTATAATTTTCAAAAGATACCAAACCATTTCTGAAAAAACCTCCCTACACTAATTGCCAGGGAAGAATTCATTGGTTTTATTTTTCCATTAGAAAGGTTACTTTGACATCTAATCAAAATCTCCCTGATGTTTAAGTCCATTAATTCCCATTCTATCCAGCATGGGCAGCAGACATTTTTCCTTTTTTTCCTACAGCAGACCCTGTGTAATAGAAGGACTGAAGTTCCTCCACAAACTTCTCTGCTTTAGAAGAAAAACAAGCGTAGCTACTCAATCTTTCATTGCATTTTATTTTCAAGACCCTGCATTGTTATCAGGGTTCCAGTGTGGAACTAGCCCACAACTATGGATGTAACATTCCAGCTAAGACCTTATCAAAGCTGGGCAAAGCTGAAGATTTACGTCATACATTTTGAAAGTTACATTATGTCCTACTGATGTATCTTCCAGGAAATGTTACTCACCGTTTGTTACACCACAATATTGTTAATTCACATGCACTGGTGATGTACTAGAGCCCACAATTTATTTTTTTTTCCTTTGCACAGCAGATTGTTCCTTGTGTTATAACTGTATGAGAACCTGCATGAAAATTACAATTCTCACTTTTCCCTAATAAACTTCACCTAACACCTCTCTCAAATCATTTTTCCCTTCTGCAAGAAGTGCTCCCAATTCCACTACAATTCCAGTACCTTCCAATCTAATATCAATGGGAATTGAGGCCTAATCTATTGTTATCAAGAAGAATTCCACTCAGTACATCTTTCAATTTTAATAATGAACTGCTGGTAACTATTCTCCAAACACAGTGGATTCTTTTAGACAGAGTAATCCCAGCTCACTCATAAGACAATGTAAAAAACTAAGATCATCATCTGCTTCTTCTCTGTGTATAAGGTCTGTTACCTTTTCTCATCAGAAACTGTGATTGCTTTGACATAATCTCTCCTGGATAAACATGTGTTTCATTTGCTTGTCTCCCAGCTATCTTCCTGGCACTTAAACACAGTCTGATTGTTTGTGTTAGTATTTTTCTGTGAATTGTAGTTAAGATCACCTCATAATTTCTTGGCTCCCTTTTTCTTCCTTTTAAAAAACTAAATATTTGATTTGTCCACCACTGATACCTTTTCTCCTCCATTTCTCAAGAAAACCCCAAAAATGCACTGTGAAATTCCATTTGCCAGTCTTGTAGGTTACAAGAAAATGAAGGCCATAAACCCAGTTAATTTGAAAAAATCCAAAGTATTTGTATTTTCTAAACTGTTCTTTCCCAATTTTGTATAGACATTATACCTTTTTGTAAGTGGTATTAATTCCACTAGTCACTGATTACCTTTGATTCTGTTGGTGGGACTCACAGATTCCAGGAAGACATCACTTTTTCAACACTATCAGTTGGCAATTTTTGCATACCATTAATTTGCAGATCAACCCATTCCTAAACTGTCTCCTCATTATGAATACACTTACAGAATGATCTGGTGTTACTTAGCTCTCTTGCTATTGCATGACATCCTTGAGCCAGCCTCTGACTTTCTTCACACTACACTTTTCCATCCTTCCTTCCATTAAAAAAAACCCAACTCTGATATTAATCCTTCTTCTTGGATTTGAGGTCCACAAAGCTTTCCCACTGCTACCAGCATCCTTGTCTCTTTTGTTCCTCTTCCCAGTTCAAAATATTCCTCAGATTTCAGACTCACTTGTTTACCTCATTCCTTCCTTCAGTGGCTAGCTATCCAAACCTCTGCCCCTGGATTTCTATGTTCTCCTGCCTTCTGTTCTCCTATGTTCTCCTTCTTGATCCACTTAATTCTAGGTCTCTTTCTATACAACTAATTACCAGATTAATTTACCTTCTGTTCCCAGCTACTGTAGCCATTTCCTCCTCTAACCAGTATAGAGTCTTTCTGGAGACTGCTCCCAGATCTCCCTCTCAGTTCCTTACCCCCCATCTACTTATTCCTCATCATAAAACTAGTTTTTGCCCCTTCTGCACAGCCTCCTCCTCCTGTTTGCCACAGTCAAACAAGAAAACAGGCCACTGCAGAAATTGCCCAAAAAAAAGGTTGGATTTTGCCTGGAGCCAAAATTACATAAAATAATATGAACTGAAACATTCTTACCTTATCATGCAGAAGCATGAACAGGGTATTTAATGAAATTCAGTGGTTAAAACCAGTTCTACTGACTCTACAAAGGCTTAAAACTCGTGCCGAGGAACAAAAAGTCAGTGAAGCATATCTGTAAAACCAAGGCAAATTTTGCCTTATTTAAGTCTCAGGGCTAAAAAGGTTTGCTATAGTTTTACAAAAGCATACACTGAAATATTCTAACAAAAGTAAAACCACGAGCCATCTCGCTTGAATCTTTTCCCAAGTGGTAGGATAGCCCCCAGTCGTCTTCCTTCTCCTTTTCATAACCTGTGGTCCTACATTCACAGCTACAATAAAGGCAGGAGCAACATAAAACATGTTAACGCCATTCAGGAATTTTTTTTACCTTGATATCAGAAGTGTCACGCTGACTATTGCGCCACGCCCTTGAAATAGATGAAAAAGTTCTGTCTGCATGATCAAACTTCCCACCTTGTAGGTTTAGGAAAAGTGTTGTGAAGGGTTCCTAAATGCATATAAAAAGATTAATTAAAAGCAACAGTATATTTCTTTAGAGATTCCAGGATTAAAAAAAAAAAAAAAAAAAGGATTTATTATCCTTGTGGGGTATGGTTGTTAATGATGTTATTTTTCGGGCAGATTAATTGCAAAGAGTTAATTCTATTATCCAAGAACGAGAAATACAAACTGATGCTTACTTGTTCAATACATGCCTTTTAATCCTACTCCATGCATATAAACTTAGATAAAGAAAAGTAAACAAAGCAAACAAATCCTAAAGAAAATACTCACAGGCTGGAGTAGAAGCTACAGTCAGTAGCAAAAATTGCTCTCAACAACATGAAAAAGCTCAGGTATCCTACAGATTTTTAAACTAGCATGTAATAAAAATAACATGTTTTACTTTGTTCAAGGTGATCTCCTAATGTAAAGGGTAGCATTCAATACTGACAGCTTGAGGATTGTTATTGTTTAATATATAATTTATGATTTAGGAAAATGTTTGGAAGATTTAAAAGCCTCCTCTTAGTTAAAGAACACTTAAGCACATATTAGTGGATAATTGCTTGAAATTAGCTAAGCTCTATAAATTACTTCAAGGATTTATGTATGCTTGTACATTCTAACAAGCTTTAATTAATGATCTGCTGCTAATGCTTTCCCAAAGAAATTACTTCCTAGGAGATAAATCGCCTTTCAATTTTATAGAAAAATGCATTGTTTAACCAATACATTATCAATATGTAGCATCTCAAAAGTTACTTCCATACAAATTGCAGCAGAATGTAAAAAATTAACTACTTACATCACAGGATTTCATGACCATCAGAAACCAACTCACACTCGTTAGGAGGTGAAAATTAAATACATTAATTAAGAACCACAAATGTTCGCTACTTGGTCCAGTCAGAAAATATGCAAAGAAGGAAAGTTAACCATGTTTAAAGAAGTAGAAGAATGTACATTAAAAAGCAATTTTTAAGAAGAAAAAGCTTTACTGACTTGAAAAGGCTCTACCACAAAAATTAAAACTTTCTGCGAGAAATTTAGAATACATTTCTTCTATGCTACTCATTACAATCACTAGAAAATTTCAGTACTCTCCTATACCATCGAGTTTTAGTTTATCCACTCCTGGACATTTGTTGCTTTGATCATCATTCAAAGGAAAAGCATTTTTAAAATATATACTTACAATCCTTAACAGCCACGTGAGGGCAAAACTTGCTGTTGAGTAATGTGTGCCATAGTGAAATTTTGGAACCTGATCATCTTCCCATGACTCGTATCTCTCGGCAAAGAACGCTGCTCTCTTTGGGTTCAAAGCTCCAATAGGCTGCAAGAGTTGTAAAAATAAATGCATTGAGCCAATAAAACTAATGTGACTATTATCACTTCACACTCCCCTTGCTCTCTTTGAGCAGAACCATCGGCATGCACGGAGAAGTCTGGGTTTGGTGATCTGCAAAAGCAGATGTTGGTTTCTGTAAGCACCTGAAGAGATCCCTGTATTCTGGAATGAGGATTCCCTGCACACGCACATGGCTGGGTGGAAAAATGTCTCTTCTTCATTCATACAGGCTTCATTTCTATTTACTGCTGTTCAAGCCTATGAGTAAAAACCAATTAGCAGTGGAATGTCTTGGACAAACTGGTGTTAACTTGTGTTCCTATGGATACGTGTGCATGCTGAACACACTGGCAAACAAATAGTAAGCAACAATGAGAAACATCTCTGGATATTTTTTGGAGAAAAAAGTAGGGACTGAGAGGGTGGAAGAATATTAACAGTGGACTTGGAATTTTGATACTACTGTTCTTGTTTCTATGCTTTCCATTTACAACCTTAAGACAAGTTTACTTGATTTGTAAAATCTTAAACTTTGAAATAAACAAATGAAAGACCAGAATTTCTATATAAAAACACTGATACAAAAGAAACAACATATGTATGACTAAAAATATCACACTTTCACCAATGCTGTTATTCTTTGTTCAGTGTTTACCTAGAATATAAACACCCAGGGGTTTATTTAAAAGTAAGAGGTAGAGTATTTCATTATCTAAAGCTGTGTATTTCTTCAATAGACTTTTACATAAATGATTTTAAAAAAATTAGTATATGTCACACAAATCACTGAGAAACCCAAAAGTGAATTTAGCAATTCCACATGTAAAATGCTGTAAGAGATCTAAAATATCTTTGGATATACATGCAAAATATATATGCAATACAATTTTGTATACCTATTGAGAACACTGTCTGTATGTTATTAATGTAAATTACGTTCATCTGTATAGACAATGGATGCATTCAAGTATAGCCAAAGAATAAACATGAAAAAAATATTTCCTTCTTTCTCTTCTTCAAGAAGAAATATACTTAAAAATACACTACAAGAAAAAACTTTAAAAGAGAAGTCCTTGAACAAAAGTATCAGTAATCTAGTCCTTAATTCAAACATAGTTCAAGAGCTATGTCTGCTATTCAGATAATTATTATTCAAATAACTGCTTCTTTGCAGTTCAAGTGAAATTTGGCATAAAAGCTTCGAAGTATTTTCTCCTCTAGGACAGATTAGATCTTTGAATGACCCAAGATCTAATCTTACATTTTTTACTTAGAGCAGCTTTCCCATTGCAGTAGGATAAAGAAAACATCTTAGGTTAATTACTATTTTTGCAGTTCACTAATTTGAAATATAACCCTTTAAAAGAAGTTGCTCTTGTACAAAAGGATTTTTATCTGATTTAGCAAATTTATCCCAGGGAAGTATGAAACTGACTCCAAGAAGTCTCTTTGTTGCAAGAACCATTTTGGAATCTACATCTGTACTGATTTTCCCTAAAGACTCAGCTATGCCTGAGGGGAAAAAAGAAGAAAGAAGGTCATTGGTAGACAAATTATATAAATTAAAAATAGAAACAGTGTTGCGTTGTATGGTTCTGTAACATTTTACGTATTCTCTTTATCTGCCTCTATTGTTATTACTCTCCAAATGAGTATAGCCCAAATCAATAGTTATAGAATTACATTCCTCGAATATAAAGCTAAACCCAATTAGAATTGATCTCATTTTCTTTAAAAAAAAACCAAAAAAAAAAAGGTATCATGCAGAGATCTATATAGCCAGAATCCACAGTATTGATTTTAGCTGTTATTGTTACAGTTGGTTTCTGAAGCCTGCAACAGGACAACTATCAAGACATGTCACATTTATTTGCAAGCGAATAAAAAAAAGTCTCCAAATGAAAAAAGCTTAGGGGGGGAAAAAAAAAAAAAAAAAAGAACTGTGGAGCTGTGCACTGACAATGATACACTATCAGCTTACTCAGAGAAGTTACAGTGGGAATACACACATTGAATTATACATTACACGAATGCACTGATTTATTGTGGTAATAACATCCACCTCATTAAAAGATTCTGCTTTGCTGCAGTTGGAGGGCTACATATTGTTTACTGCTATAAATTAATGGTAGCGCACAGAAGACTGTAGAACCCTTCTAACAATAGATCTGTAATGACAGTGCTGTATATCACAGCTTCCCCAGCAGCTTCATAATAAAATGGAGACAATGTATTGGGCTAATACATTCTACCAGGCAGGCCCATATTTTTCTGACAACTGCTTCTAAGGATGAGGTGATTCTGGTGTGTTACACTGCACTGTGAACAGTTAACTACAGAATAAAGCACATACAAGGACTATTCAAATATTCTCTGACTTATAATTTAGTAAAAAAAAAAAAACAAAAACCTAACTGAAATTCTGAAATTATTTCATGCTTCAAAATTAACAGGGAATCATGGTTACATACTGTATTCCTTCCCCCGTGGGTAAATGTCAAGGGAAAAAGACTAATGCCAAGCTAAGCAAGATGTAGCTGTGAGACCAGAAATTTAAACTACTCAACACAATTCCCCTATGGCTACAGACCTCTGAGGAAGAATGAGCTGAAGAGCTTTCATATCCTGAAATTCCAGAGCATACTTCATTTGCAGCACCTCTTCTCCCAGAGGAAAATTAGATATTAGTGGACCGATAAAAAAAGGTTTATTTAGAGAGAGAGGGAAAAGTGAAAAGTGGAGACAGAAAAATTCCAATGGGCAAAAACAATGGATGAGATTACAGGACTAAAGATGAAGAGAGAAATCACTCGTGGCTGCTCGGTTTTCAAATGGTATGGAAAAAACGAATGATGATGTATGTGTATGGTTTTCAAGTAGTGTTCAATCAAAAAGAGGGTCCAAATTGGAGAGAGAATTGGTGTAAAGTAGTCCTTGTTTTCACTTTTCCAGAGGCAAGATCACCTGGTTTTTGACCCCAAGTGGTTGTTGTTCCAACACGTGCTACAAATATGAAAGTTACAACCTATTCTTAAAGAAAAAACAAACCCAACAAACAAACAACGACAAAAACCCATCAAACTCATTTGACGCTAATTTTTTGAGGGCTCTCAAATATAGGAATACCTCAAAACAAATAACCTCATATTTTCACCAAGAACTGAAGAGAGTAAATCTGTCTTTGGACCAAGCTTGGTTTTTGTTTTTTGGGGGATTTTTTTTGAGATATAACAAAGAAAAATGGTTTGCTGAAAACTAACAGAGAAAACACACTCTCTCTTATCATCTACTGCTGTCAAATATGTCCAGACACTATGGTGTATAGTTATATTTGTTAGTTCTTAGTCTTACTCTGTGCCAGACATTGGAACAGTGACCCATCTTGCCTTTATTTTCAGAAGAGGCCCATTTGCCCTCAACAGAAGAAAGCAGAATGTTCACTGTTCCTCTAAAAAGGGCAGAAAGTCTCCTAGGTTCTGCCACTCATGTTAAAGAACACATATATTTTGGAAAAATGGCTCATGAACTACAATAAATAGATTGAATTCTTGTACAGAAAGAATTACAATATGACTATGTATAGTTCCACATTTAGAGAAGAAAAAGAGGTGCTTTTTATTCCTATCTAACATGGTTTCCTATTTTAAATAGTGTTACTCCAAATAACAGACATACACTGTTCTTACCTCTGCTGCCTTTTGTTATTGGCTTTTACACGTTTTTGTTATTGAAACAAATCTTGTCACTTCTACTGTTTCCTACCCAGCATAGTATTAATGAGTTCTTAACTCATTAATATTCCAAATCCATGAAAGATAATATGTACCATGTTCTATGGCAGTTAAACTGCATTTAATTACTGCAAACAGTAAGTAGTCAAGATACCACAGTTTCATCTCCACTGCTAACTGTTGCCTCTCTTGGTGAAAAGGAAATCTTAACAATTAATTATTGGAAATCAGATCTGTGCAAGTGCCTGTGACTTTTAAAATTTAGACAGTTGAGATCTACGTTGACCAGTGCAAGCAGAAAAATTTTAAAAAATAATTAAAATATTATTATTTGAAATCTGTATTTCAAAATGTCTTCACCATGAAAAGAAAAAACAAACAAGGAAAGAAAGAAAATTTAAAAAAAGAAAAAAGGAGGGGAAAAAAAGAAAAAGTGCTTCCCTTGTGACTTCTTATACTGTTTTCTTACCCAC
Organism: Oxyruncus cristatus; assembly: GCA_013399855.1. NCBI lineage: Eukaryota > Metazoa > Chordata > Aves > Passeriformes > Cotingidae > Oxyruncus > Oxyruncus cristatus. Next base: position 1,448,551 of record VXAY01002314.1, read on the forward strand.
ATCCAACCAGCTACTCGTATTCCTGTGACTACAATTGTCTGTATCGCTGAATTATGTTTGGTAGCATCCTTGCCAAGTATGATGTTTGTTTTCCATGCATCTTATTTTCAAGATGACTATCTGGTTTTCATTACTGACATTTTTCATACATTTCATTGGGCTTAAAGGACCAGGGGGACCATTAGGTCATTTTATCTCGCCCTGTGTTTGTATGACAAACTGTGAAATGCCTTTCCTTTACATGATTTTGAGCCCAACTACTTACACTTGATTACAGCATTAGCTGTATTTGGCCAGCCTGCTTCCCAGAAAGGCATCTGACTCTTGGGTACGTGGACAATCTACTACTTTTCCTGGAAGCTTTTTCTACTGATAATTCTGATCCTCATTTGAAAAAATATATATTTCAGTTTGGTTATGAATTTACTGGTGTGTTTTTAAAGAGATCTTATTAAATTTCTCTCTGACATATCACAGACTCTTTATTTGCCCAGTATTTTCTGAATATAAAGATACTTACAGACTGTAATTCCACTCTTTAATAAATGTAAGAAATGGAGCTCTTCAGGTCTTCCACCCTTAAAATTTCTCTGCAGCTTGCCTTTAGAACTGGCAGGATATTATGTCTGTGGTTGTAATTCCAAGCCATTATTGTGAATGTAGGTATTTCAAATAATTGTGACACTTGAAAATTTGTAGGAACAAGGAAAAGAAATGTAAAACAAGTTCTGAAGAATACTTCCAGTTTTTTCTACGTCCACCTAAAACTAAAATAATTTTCAAGCATCAATAAGAGTGGCAAGCAAGCAGGTCTTCATATGGTCCACAGAGAACAAACAAAAACCGTAATTGCCCTAGTTACAAAGCAAAGACAATTATACCTTCTCATATAATTAGATTCCTTCTGAAGTAATAGACTCCTTGCTTCAGGGAGCAATGCAGCGCAAATATAAATAGGTTAAAAAAAACCCCACCAAACCAAACACAACCAGACCACCATTCTATCGGTGGCCACTAAACATGACTGTCTAAATTATTTCTCTGGTTCACAAAGGAGTTAAACTCCTGGTTGCCAAACAGAGGGAGGTTATCTGAAGGCAAGGATGGTGCTTTACATGCCCTCTTTTGTCCTCTCACTAGGCTCCTGATACTGGCTGTTCATAGATGTAAGACACTGAGTTTCTGGAGCAGCTCCTCTTTTACACCTCCTATTAAATGACTCAGCATCTTGCCACATACACGGGCTGTGCACACCAGACAATAAAAGCCCGCCAAGAGCACTCCAGTACAATAAACCTGCAGTGAACTTCTACATGCAAATGATTTCTTTGCTTACATTTATCTTCTTATTTACACCAGTGAGGAAACACGGATAAACAGCTAGCAGCCGCCTCATTTAGTATCTGCTTGCACAGCTTAGGGTGCAGACAACTGCTCCCCAGCAGCTCTGTTAACGAAGTGACAAGTATAACCAGCTGACTGTGATCAGCATTTTTATCAAATGTGTGATCCCTAGATATTTCCTGATACACTGCACATGAGATTAAATCCTGTAATCCTCTTATCTCAGTGGTTTTGAAAATAAGTTTAATAGAGTCTATACATACTAAAAACCACCGAGCTTTTTTACAGAAACATGCTTACAAGCTTCCTTGGAAAAAACACCCTATTTATCATAAATCATGCCATGAAATTTATCAGGTCATATTAGGTTCTAAATCAATTTTTAAAACTCCAGTTTCTCAAGAAACCGAGCATTCAATAAAGGGCTGGAATAAAAGCAGAAAATAGTCATGTGCATGCAAATTAAAATTATTTGTATACATGGTTTGTATTTCAGATTTTTTTAAGAGCATGCATATTCCTTTGAGACAGCATGAACCGTCAGGAGAAACTGAGCTAAAGATGATCTAATAACTGGAATGTCTGGACATGTCAGTGTAAACACTATTTAATGGTGCAAAACAAGGAAGATTCCCTAAGTCCACAGTTAAAAAAATGGATCATAAACTCATGTTAAACATAAAAACTAGAGAAAAACTATTAAGCAATACTAGCGGTGTTTTAAAGATATGCTACTGACAGAATACAGCTCAGGTCACCTAAAATCTTGGAGGAATTTGAATTCCAAGGAAAAATCTCCATGCCTTCATATTACTAACAACAGTACCAAATGCTATTACAACCATCTGTAGCAGATTGCAAAACAATGCACTGCTGAACTGCAAACTTGCGAACTAATTAAGTGTACACTAATTAAGCACACTAAGGTTTAATAAATTGTTCAGCACAACCAAATGTGTCACACACTGTGTATCTGAGGTATGGCTTCACCCTAACGCTACTGCGAAGCCAAGCCGAAGAGAGTTGTTATGTGTTGTCCACTTCCAAAAGGTCAGGGAGAAAGGAAGCTGCGTGTCCCTGGGAATCATGAGGAAAAATCAAGCTGCTTGCGGGCAGTGAGGAGGGTTCCGGCCTCGAAGTAGCTGCCTTACTTGGAAAATAACCCTGCCAGCCAAAAGCAACCACTGGCATGTACTGTTCATGACACAGTCTGTCAAGTGAAAGCAAACTCCGCGTTGTTATTCACTTGTTTAAAAAAAAAAACAAACAAAAAATCCTTTTATGGATTTGGAGAAACAGGATTTAGTGAGAAGCCACATGCATTTGACCCATAGCAGGAGATGAAAACATTCTCTCTTCTGCCTTCCTTTCACAGACCATGCTCCTCTGCCAACACATCCTACAAGTCACAGAAAACAGCAGCCATTATACCCAACAGCAGATCTATACAAGACAATCAGAAATAAAAGCATAATCATTTTTGTTTGTTCCAATAGCACAGGACCTCATGCTAAAAGCTGACGCAAATTCACATTTTCTGCAGATTTCTGTCAGGGCACACAAAATATACATTATTCTGTATCATCTGTAAGCACCAAGCCCAACTAAAAGAGCAGTAGCAGGCTAGAAATATGTACTTGGGAAGGTATAAGGAGTTTTTTACCATAATCTGTACTGTTTCATAAAACTATTACAATCAGATTATCAATCCTGAATATAAAGTCAGCTAAGAGCCCATCAATGTATCTTGTTTCACACGTGCACTGCTTTGCTCCTAAGGTGAATTCATCCATCAACTTATTCCCTTCTTCATGAGGTCTTCTGATTAGTCAGCCATCACCTTCAATACCATCAACAGATTGGTATTCTCAGAAAGTTTTATCAGCTCCCTTTTCATCTTTTTCAGATTACCATATATGCTGAACAGTATAAAGTACAGAACAGATTTTTGGAATGTCAGTGACCACCTTACTTTGGAAGCCAACCTTGTCTTTCTGATTCTGTTTTGAGTGATTGGCTGCATATGATATGTAAATTATTTTAATCTTGTTTAACTATTCACTTCAAGCTGCTAGGATCATATCATCTTCTCTTAGTAACCTTTTTCTACCTATTTCCTTCAGTTGATGCACATTTTTGTCTGTTGATATTTGAGTTTTATAAAGATCATCTGATGTGTCCATCAAAGTAAGTCCACATCCTGAGAACCACCATAAACTTCTTCCTAAACAAAGATTATCATTATTTTACCATGATCTCATTTTCTGAGCACTACTTTTAAACCCAGATTATTTTTTGACCCCAGGAGGCTGCTAGGAGTTTGACCAACTTAGTTTTAGACAGCTCCAGTTAGGTGAGATAAATCTCATATTCATTTCCCATATGACTGTAACTTTCATCTTAGCCACCATAAAGCTTGTTCAGAAATCTGAGTTCATAATCTGCTGGAGTTCAAATGTATGAATATAAAATGGAAGACAGACTGTATCAAGAGAATAACATTCACTTTACATTAGGAAGACAGAAAACACACATTCAAAATGTCTGTGGCTCAAGTCATGTGTGTGAAATTACTTTATTTTGATTGCCAGTAGATTTTATGACCAGACATGTGCCCCATGGTTTCTTGTGATCATTTAAAAGGTCATGAACCTCCCTCAGTTCATTTCCAATTAGAGGATGACATACGTTCAAAACTGAAACAAGACCAGGATGGACAATAACATCAGATACAAACTTAAGATATAATTTTGAACATCCATGGTTAATTTTGAGCTATATTTTTTCTTGTCTTTGAGTATTTCTGCATTCAAAACAAAACCCCTCCTTGAGGCAGGGGAAGATTAAGATTATTAGGCTTATTACCAAAATGATTCTTTTTGATCCTGTAAACTTGCCTTTTGCCCTAATACCTAAATAAATAAATAAAAAGATTGCTTGAGGATAATTAAGTGATTCTAGAAACTGATATATGCATCTGAAGTGCAAATAGTATGCCGCTTCTTGTGACTTCAGAAAGTAAGCCGCTGGTGGGAAAAGAGGAGAACAGGGAACAGAAAGTAAGAATGGCAAAGAGATGCACTCTATCATCCCCTTGTATGTTCTCTAGAGGAGGTGGTGTGACACAGAATAACCAACTAACGATGAGGGGAGAAAAAGTTATGCTATAAAAGGATGGTTATAACACTGTCTTAGAGCAACATAAATTATTAGAATATTTCAAAAAATTCTATCTACACTAAGAGTAGGATTTCAGAAAGTATGTTTTGACAAATCATCTCAGAGACACATTTGGGTAAAGCTTCAGCCTCAGCACGTCTCCACAGAAGTTGTGGAGGAACAGGCCGCTATGGAAATCATATGTTTATTGCAAAATGCATGGAAATTGCATGTTTATTACGAAAAAGGCCAGGATATAAATGCTGCATGAAGCTTAAAACAACACATCAGCTCAAAAATCTGTCTATGAAAGTGAAACAAGAAATTGATACCAAAATCCAAACAGTTTAATGTCTCTAAGGACCATGTCTAGGTCGGGCTTGACAATCAAGTAACTACTTAATTTAAATAAAGCAGTCTTCCTCGTGGCCGAGTTCTTGCTTTTCTGCCCGAAATTGTCTCGGCCGGCCCTTGTCCGTGGTGCTGAACCCCACGTCCTGGCGGGGACGAGGTTTGCTCCGGGTGGGTCCCTGACCATGGTGCTGCAAACATGGGATTGGGACCGAGGAGCCAGGCGACTGGGGCACATCAGCCGCAGACCCGTGGGGCCGTTTGCACCTTTGTCTCCCAATTTTGGCAAATGTGCCGACGGAAATGATACAACAGACCAACTCAGCTGTCAGAAAGAATCACTGACCAATTTTATCACTCATCCATGACGGAATCTCTCTGGGTGTTGCCGGCATTTGAGAGTCTCACAAAATCACTTTTCCCCATATCGAAATAGGGAAAAAAATAAGTTATTAAGTCAAAACCTTTCACGGGAATATAACAGACTACCAACACTTCAGTTTGTATTGTTTCTAATTCCAAAACAGATTATCTGGTCTATACAAAGAAAGCCCCTAACAGTCCTAGAATTATAGCACTGTCATGCGATGTGAAGAGAAGAACTTCATAATCTTGCAAAGTTTTCTTCAAAGGGGGTCTTTACAATTCCCTTCCCACCAGCCCTTTTCAGATCTCCCTCTTTATATTCAAAAAGAACAGATCAGGAAGAAAGAGCCTTCATTCTCCCACCTAGATTTTCCTCTTTCATGGTTTCCTAAATGGAACCAGCACATGAAAGGTTCTGCTGCGAGTATTGCTTCCTGTTTGAATGCTTCCCTCCTCCTGAAAATTTCTCCCAACATGATTATGTCAAATGTTTAGGTCTATTGACCCCTTTGCACAAGCACATACGGAGATCCAACGTACATCTATAGTGAGATGATAAATCAGTTTCCGGAATAATTTCCCTCAACTCTTCCCTATTCTGTACATGATTTTAGAGAGGATGGAGTGTTCCTCTCCTCAAAGAAGTAACCTGTGTTTCACAAAGGAAGTATGAAAACTTGTTATCTGATAATGAAGAGGATCTGTTAAATATACTTTATGCTAAAAATACCGAAATCCATAAAAGACTAAAAACAGAATAATGAAAAATGTGTCTCCTTTTCAGATATCACTGCTTCAGGCTGACTGCAGATACCTCTAACACTCTTTCTTGAGGTGATCCAAAATTCTAGAAAACATAATGGATTTTCTCTTAAGTAACATGGATTATCGTAGAAAACTTGAAATATTTTATTTCCTGTACTGTCCTGTTTTAAGCAGGGATTCACATTCCTGGCTTTGGAATGCTTTTTAAATAAGAGGTATCTTTTGTCGCAGGTAGAGATGACAAATTTACTGTCTGAAATACCAGTGACAAGGCAACCAGGGCAGATGCTGAGCCCAGCAATGTCAAGCCTCAAAGGTTTTAGTGCCTAAATTCAGATGTAATTGCCTATCAAAATAAGTCAGCACCATTGCACCCACTATTGTTAGTTCTCACACTGTTCCTCTCATCCTCTTTTAGTGTCCAGTTTTGGGAACATGCTTTATGCTCAGAAGGACACTGAATCCTGGTGAGTTTATCAGTTTTAAATGGTACCAAACTGAAATCATTTTGTCTTGGAGCATGAGCTGAATAAAATGCCATTTTTGTTTCCTACATATAAAGCACAGGTTCACAGAATGCCTGTACAGATTCTAATGCTACCCTAGAAAAAAGGATTTCTTTTAAAAATTTGCAAAGCAACAATACGTGCACATCAAAATATCTGTAGCTTTCTATCTCTTTGCCAAGAGGTAAGAAGAGATAACGAAGCATATTTAATGCCCATCCCACCCTGTCTCCTCTTGGAGGAAAATACGCAGCACAAGTTGCACGTGCAGTGAATTTGTGCTCCTGAAACGGGCACGCTGCAACAGAATTCAGGCTGGCATGCTGAAGAACAGTCAAGAGCGAAGCTGACATCAGAACAACAAAACTAGTCTACTTTGTCATAGTAAAAATCTATTACTTCTCTTCCGTCAAAGTGTATTTTTTATATCAGTGGCTCCCACATACCAATTAAACACCTCACTTCACTGAAGGTGAGAGCTATTTGTTGCCTTTGTACACTTGACTGGAAAAGAAGTCATTACATACATAACAGCCACTATAAAACTGACGATGATTTCGCAAATACTGCATGGAAATGATAAAAATGAGAGTAAAAATATTATTATGTACACATGTAGCTATAGTGCAGACAAAAGAAGATTTAAGAGTGGCATAAATTTCTTCTTCTAGTAGTGTCAGTTCATGATCTTACAGAAATTTTGTGCCTTTTGAAAGAAAAATTATTAACAGCTGTTTGCATACAGCAAGATCTTGTAACAAACTTTTGAGAGTAAAAAAATCAAACTTTCACATCTCAGTATTTTCCACGCCATGTATTTTTACTTCTATGTTTTTCCCTATCAAAGATCAGAAACACAACAAAATTTATTGCTTCTCCTGAATAAGGAAAAGGAAAAAAAGGTCGTTTTGAATAACATAAAGTAATGCAGAGAAAGGCACATGTTCTGGTGGGAAACTGTGTCTGTTGCATAAATAAAATATATACAGCTATAAATATAATATGTAATACTCATTCCAAACCATAGTCACCTCTTAAGAAATAAACACTCAAGTCAAAGCAGGGTAACAGACTGGCAGTGCACTCCTGGCATTTGTCAGGAGCATTCATCAGGCTGACAGTAATATTAACCACAATCCATTTCAGTTGCTTTGGTTTATCACTGTGTGACTGATGTTCAAAACAGTGCCATAGGAAGCTGCTTAAATAAAGTGTTGGTTTAACCTATACACTGCAGTCCTTTAAATCTGTACTAACTGTGGACTTAACTAGCTAATATATTAACAAAACTGTTAGTCATGTTTGATGCTTTATAATACGTGATCTTAACTTGCACTTTCTAAATAAATTTAATTTTTTTTTTTTCATTTTCATTTCTTTTCACCAAAAAACGTGAAAATATCGACCTGACATCCTTTCTGCCAGACCAAAATCAATGTTCTCCTTTCCTTTACTCAGTGGGAGCACCACATTGTGATGAGTTTCTGGATGTGCTTTAAAAAAAAAAAAAGAAAATGACTGCTAAAACCATGTAAAAATTTAAGTGAAATATCTTTAAGTATTTTGAAAACCTTTAGCAGTGCAGACATGCTACAGTACATAGCTACTACTTGTTTGGAAGCATTACCCCCAAGATAATAGTGCTACAATGAAAATATCGCAATATACATGGCATTCACAAATTCTCCTAGTTGGATATTAGCAAGATCTTTCAGGTACCTGTCACAGATTCATCATCTGACACAAAGTTTAACACTTAAACTACACAGAGCTGACACTGCTAGAAATGCAAAAACAGTGACCAAAACTTGAACTGCTGTATCTGAGACAGGTATGGCATAAAGACTTTCACTGTGTGTACGGGAATGACTGATACTCATTCACAACAGCATCAAGAGACACTGACCAACAACATTTAACAGAACATACAGGAAAATTCACGTTAAATATACATATATGTATAAATATTCACCAATCCCTAACAATAGGGACAATTCTCTGACAATCCCCTGTTGAATATTAAAAACTGCCAAGAATATGGTATTATGAGGCCTAAATAACATTAATGGAAGTCCTTCTACTCAAAATACAGTATGACTGACATTTAATTCTGCAATAATTATTTGCTGTATTAAGTACACAGTTTTCCATCAAATGATTGAGAAGGTTAAACATAGATATAGATATAACCTAAGTAATGTCCACTGGCAACATCCATAAGTAATGACCCCTCTCAGTAACAGCAATGGAAAGATTCCCTCAGAACTGAAAGTACACTAAGAAGTTCTCCTCAAAGATTACTTTCATGAACAGAGAAATCCTTATAACCAGTCACTGTTAGTTAAAAAAAACCCATTGAAATAGAGGTGGTTTGCTATCCAATTTCTTGATGTAGACAACTGCACTACCCAAATTAAAAAACTTCCAACTCAGAATATTCTGTGATCCTGTAAAATGCTCTACACTGAACTTAATTCTACTTCAGGGTGGAAAAAGAAAGACTAGGACTACAGTGCTGACTGAATCAAGTCTGTAAAAATGAAAATACAATTAAAAGGAGACACCTCAGAACTACAGCATCCAGAGAATCCCTTTCCTTTGTTTTGAATTATTTTAGCAATGACATGATATAAGCAGAAGTGTCATTTAACAAAAGCTAATGGAAAATGACATTGCAAAAATCATGTCATGACCGAAGAACTTATTAATGATCAATATATTTAATTTATGTACTAATTCAAGCTCCACAGAGCTGACATTACTTTTAAGTTTTCAATTTTCACTTAAGGACAATTCACAAGTGTACCCTAGGTTGGTGATAGGTATTTTTAGTTGTAAATTACCTTCAGATATTTATTGGTCTGGGGATTATTAATAAAGCATTTACTAAATTCCACAAGAAAAAATTACTTTAAAGTACTGTTTACCTTTGAAAGATTTTATACAAAATACATGCAGGTTTACCCAGGAATATGGATCTGCGTTAGTCAGACATTCTGAGAAAGCACAGAGTTAATGATTTATTCAAATTAAACAGCACTATTAGAAATCGGTACAATGACAGTACCTGAGAATCCCTGCTTCAGACTTAAAAACATTATTCCTCTACATCATTATACACATACAAAAGGAACAGTGTAGTCTTCAAATACTCAAAAAAATACTAAATAAAAAAAATCAATACTCAAAAAAAACCTTCTGGAGATTTTCACAGACCTGTGTTTACCTTAATCAATTGCAAACCAAAAGCAAAAACTTTTAAAGCTGTCATACTTCCGGGGGGAATTTTTCTCTACCAAATTACCAATTTGTATGACAGACTTTTGTAATAAACAAGCTGGAATTAAAATCTATTCCTAAACTTTTCTACTAATCAGCTTTACTGCTCGATGTGCCAAGCATTTTAGAAAAAGATCCTGTTTGATGATTAGTGCGCCCAGTTTTCGAAGAGAAAATGAGAGGCTTCTATTCTGTAAAATGAAATACTCCTTTCTTGGAGACCACTGAAAGAGAATAATCACATTCTGTAAACAGGCTGTGTAATGTCACTTCTGCAAATGTGTGTGTGGGTGAGGAGGGGTGTTGAAAAAAAAAAACAAAACCACAGGGCTACTTTGCCAGAAAGGAGTTGTTTGGAAAAGTTGTTAAAAACTGACAGTGTCTGTCTGACAAAGGGCAGTAGCACTGCTTGAGCATACCTGAAGGGGCACAGAGAGGAAGTGAAAAAATAAGGTTTCTACTTATTGGAATACAGGATTTAGAAGTATTTAAAATATAGTGGCTTTACTACTAAAAAAAAGCACAATTCTCATCAGAGAAAACAGAAAAAAGCTAATTTTTAACCTTCAGCAGCATCAACATTCCTGATTTCATTAAAATTTGAAATTAAATGTAACGCGTATGTTCTAACTAGGAGCACCTTCCAACAACAATTATTAAGTTGATACAACCAGAAGCAATAATAATACATCAACAATTCATTTTTTACACTATCTGATCCCCATTGTCAGTATATACATGCAGAAATTAAACACTGTAATGATTGGTGGAGGTTGGTGGAGGTTGGACCTGGTGACACCCTGCGGTCCCTTTCAAATGTGACCAAGTCTGTGATCCTATGTTGTGCATTTAACATTAATGTATTAAACACAGCAGAAAACATTTACAAGACTGCAAGCTACTGTGACAAAAATATAAATAAAATATCTGATGACAAATACCTTTGACAAATCCCTGAAGTTGCTAGGAAGAGTAAGGTCCAACTCATCTGATTCGTAGTTGGTGATAACCCAAGGGAAGACAGGGTACTGATTTAAATCATTGTAAGTTCGACCTGACAAATAACAAACAAACACCCACTGTGAATAAAGAATTATATTTATCTAAAATATAAATCTCTAAAGACGCAACAATATAATTTTATGAGCTCTTCAAAACAACTGCAATTCATTTCAGTCCTTTTATCATTTCAAGATTCTACTTTGCTTTATTGAAAGGATAATGAAAAAGTTCACAAATTGCTAGTATTTAATTTCAAACATTGCAGCCCATTTCACTTTAATTGTAAACTCTTTTGCATACAGTAAGATTGACAGTTAAATCCATTCATTTCCTATGCATTTCTCCTTTCCTTGTTTCTGTCATCTTGTCTTCGGTTTCTTTAAGGTGAAACACTTCAAAAAATGGAAGTGCAATGACTTTCATTGATATTAAAAAATTAAAGCAATATTTTCACATACTGTATTAAATACAATATGTGAAAGCAGGATGAAGCAGGTAAGATTTTAGATTGCGAAATTATTAAATCAATAATCAGTTCATCTAGAGAACGCACTTCGAGGGGAATTCTTCCTGGCTCACTGTCCATCTATGGATAACCCAACATTTACCAGAACACAGAATTTGTTCTGGATGCAGGTTCACGTGTACACCTTCATGCATCTAAGATGGAAATAATATCCTTCTTCCACTAATAACAAAATATTCAGTTAGGATAAATACATACCATACATACACATCCTCCACATAAGTTGGTTTCTAATTTTAAAATGCATAATTTTTAAACAGATCCCATCTCTTTTCATATTGTTGCAGAAGCTCATTCACGCATATCATCTTCAGTCAGTATGTTCTTGAGACTTCGTGCACCCTGGTCTTAAAAATCTCCAAGGACAGGTTTTAACTTCTTCCACAGAAATACTGTTTTACAATCCAATTTCTAAAGTTGTCAGAAGATACTTTCTAAACTTCCAACCAAGTTTTTATTCTTCCAGTTTTCTTACACCATTCAGTATTTTTCCAACCTGGTTCGTAGAATTTTTAAATGGTATAGTCAGATCCTTTCTTTCCCTAATTGGTTGGTTATGTTGCATATTATCTCTTATTCAGAATTAAGGCTACGTACATGACACTGTGATAACTATTTCTTTCAATTTTTTAACTCCCTATCATAGGCAACTCAACTTCCTCTTTTTCCGTAACATTATCGTTTTGTTTCTTTTAACCTCACACATCAACTAGATAGGAATTCAATTTATTATTTTCATAATATATTAAAGCTGAAAAGGATCGTTCATTAGAGCCACAAGAAAACAGTGTCATGATTTGCCTCATTCAGCTTTAGTAGTAATGAGGCAAGGAGATCGACCCCTACTTGTAAAAAATCTGCCAGCCTCCTGGCATCTCTGACTTAATGACTGATTACAGAAACTAGCAAAACTGACCATTTGTATAAAATGTAATTAGTGCGAGCAGAGGCATTTGTTGTGTCAATCGTGTTAGCAACAGCCCAAGTCTGAAAGGGAATTAACAGACCTTTCAACACTGTCAATGCCACGGAGAAGAGCTGAAAATTGAGAAATTTTCTCAGTTGCTCAGAGAGTAAAATAAGCTGGGAAATAAAAGAGAGGTCATGAGATCCAACACTCAGCCTCCATCTACTAAACTGAAGTCAAGCTGGTTAGAATCTAATGGGGTAAGATGGGTTAAACGAAATACAGGTTAGCATTTACCGAATGAGTGGTTAGGACAAAAATACATGGTTACAAATCAGGATTTGGAAATGTATGAATGGTGATCCAGGTGCTCCTGTACTCTTTTTTTGAGACCATGCATCTTGTAACAGTAGTATTTACTGGCTCCAAGAATATCCTGCTCCCTTAGCTGAGCTTTCCCAGCCCTACAGAGAACTTGTTGCATCGATGATATTTAGGGAGAGAGTAGTTATGAATATTAGAATTTAGAATACTAAAGATAACGAAATTACTATTTTTGAGACTCCTAAATAGCACACAGTCAATGTAGAGCCTGTTCTTCCACAACAGTCATGATATTCTGACTTCAGACACATATTCTAAGTGCAGTTCAGTCCAGCATTACGAATGCCTCTCTAGTCTTGCATAAACACAAATACATTCAGTGAAGATTTTTGTCAAGTTCTTCAGGAGGAAATCATACATAGAAGAAACTATTAATAAAAGAGTAAAATCAAGTTGTGCCCCACATCTGCTGAGAGTATGCCACGATTAACTCCTTTTCTGTGTTATTACAGTACTTTGAAGTATAGTAATTAGCAATACCTGCTATAGTGTTTAGAAACATCAGGTATTCAAAGTTGGAAATTTCTCGGTGTTGCCATCGCTGGGTCATATTGGAAGCTTTGAAAATCTGTCGTGGACTAGCCAAAGAAATGCGCCTGAAAAAAACCAAAAAAATTGTAAGAAAATAATGAGAAAACCTCGTGGGTCTTCCTTTATCTGAATTTCAGTGGCAATTGTACATATTCTTTTCACTAGGTCTGTGCTGGATTTCTCTGGAGATCAAACTGCTACTTGGATACTTGAAGTTCATTCTTAAAGTTTTATAATCTAATAAGAATAAAAAACTTAAACCATCTGACAGCTGGATATGTCAAGATGTGAAAGATTTCAAACAGAAACATTTACAGCTGTGCAAATCGAGCTGCTCCATGATGGCTTGATGTATTACAGAAATATGTTACTAAAGATTTAGAGAGATGGAAGACCATCAAATAAGAAAATTACAATACTTTTAAAATTTCACATAAGAACAAATTAATCTTTTAGGATAGGTTTTTAAATCCCTCAAGAACAAAGGAAAACAATGATAAAATGACAGAATTTCATTATGAAGTCCATCCTCTGGAGATCTAAATTCTGGGCAGTGTTGGGGAGTTAGTCATAAATAACTCAGGACTTTTAGAATTTGATCCCAGATTTCCTAATGTTTGTGAAAGAAGACGGTAGAGTCATTCCATGGAATGATAAATCAAACAGAGAAGAGCTTATCATAAAATTCCCAAGACTGTTTTGTTCATAACAAAAACATCTGTAAATACCAAACCACATAATTTAGGGGGGAGGGGGAAATCTATATATAGTTTTAGTTAAAAAATCTTTAAAGGTACTGGCAAACAATTCAAGGAAACAGTTACCATAACTGATTTTTTTTTTAATAAACTGCATTATGTTGTAAACAAATTTATCAGTATAAATAGATGGGAAATTCTGAGCAAGTGTGCCTATAGTTTAATATATATTTAAAAAATTTCACACTTTATTTGCTTCTGTAAACAGAAATCCTGAAGTTCTTACAGAATGCATATACTTGCAATTCAAGAAATTTTTTTTCTAGACTAGATAAAAAAAGCTAAACTACAAAACACAACAGAAAGCATCCCCAACTACTTTAATCCCATGTCTATGTACAGAAATCTATTAAAAATAAAAAATTAAAGAAACCATGATCAAGATACTCCATAAGGGTTGCTGCTGATTCTAAAAATTTGGAGATTAATATACTTGTAACATTAGAATACAAGAGGCAACCAATCCAACTAGAGATGAGGTATATCTCAAAAACTTCTATTCCCGTTACTCTCAGTGGACATTAAACTGTGCTGCTGTGTTTCACCCAGAGCATGGCTGGTAATCAAGCTCTCATCTTCTGCTACAAAAGATGAAGCAAACTGAATCATATCCTTGGGGTTTAGGATCCAAACACACAGCCTGATGTTGGGATACTAATTTCTCACTATGTCAAATTTGAACAGTGTCCTCCAGAGCTAAAAGACAAGCACAGCATACCAGTCCTTCAGATGCTGTTCAGGTCAGGTTGTTCTACACATCACTACAACATCCTTCTGATGAGGAACAATCATTTTCATCTATGTTTAAATACTACAGAGGGTTCAGGGATGTTACAGTCAAGCTAATATATTTGAACGCTGCCATAAAAGCTAATCAGTCCTACAACCAGCCTTAAATTTTAGTGAGTTGGCAAGCATGAAGAAATCTCTTTTCCTTTAGAAGGGAAAATGATTGACTATCACTGCCAAAAAGACGGAAATCACAAAAAAAAAAAAAAAAATCTCACATCCAGAGTTTTTATTCCACAAACGCATTGCAAATAGCATGCAGAAGTGATAGGCTGAGGATGTGCATGTTCTATAATCCAGTAGGTGGTACAAGTTTCAAGCCATGTGGGCTGGTTTGATGGAAAAAGACCTCTTAGAAGCGACAGATAAAATTAACTCAGACTGTAAAATACCTGGTCTGGGGCAGTCCAAAGATAGTACCAATACCGACCCGAGGTAGACAGTTAACCACTTTCTTTACTGTTGCTTGGTCAGGGAAGTTGAACATGACACCCACTGTGAACACAAGAGTTGAAGCATAGCATGAATTCACATCTTTTATTTTAGGCTTTCTTGCACAATAAAATTTAGCCCTAAGTTTTGGTCTCAAACAGGTAAAAGATTAGACATGGTTTTTTCAGGTTACTATAGGGGTTTTTTTTATAATTTCCAGAACTGCTTTTATTTACCACTAACAGGAATGACAACAGAAGTTGTCACTGTTGCAAATCTTACGAGGTTTGCATTTGTTTTCCGTTCTGAATAGAAGTTAAATCTATATGCACAGGTTGTATCTGTCTAGAACGCATAAAGTTTATATTCACTCATTTACTAATTTACTTTCTAGGTATTTTCTAGATGTTGTCTTAAAATTTTACCTCAATATTTTGTTTGAAAGATTTGAAAGACACTAGAGAAGCAGCAACCTAAAAATGTAAATAACAGTCTAATTATGGTATCACAAATGGACATTTATGACTTCACAGTGCACAACTACAGGCTGCAAAATAGGAAAATGTTTATGCATATGACTAATATTCTGTTGGACAATACACACAGCAGTGCTCTACAAGGCACATGCCTGATATTTACCAGCCACATTCAAGATTAGACACCATTTTAAGCTATGATAAAAACTTTTTTACTACAATACCCATCGAATATAACATGTTATCCTGTGAAACATTTACCGACTTCAGGACAGCGTTCCATACCGTTACCAAAACAATGTCCTACATTTTAAAATCAGTATCTTAAGACCTACTTTCTTTGGTGTCTTGCACACAGTATTCGAAGTTTCATACCAGCACAAAAACAGTAAAAGTACCTGAAGGATTTCAGTCTTAACTGCAAAGACACCATATAACCTGGTTTAAAATAAAATTTGGGGGACAAACTGGCAGAAGAAAGTTCTCCAAGTCTCAACGCACTATATTTTGAGTGACTTGTCACAGTACATTGTGTGTCTGAAAAAGGAGCTGAAGAAAGGGTGGGTAAAAAAATTTCCTAAACTAGGCAAATCCACATTTACTTCTTGGAGTTGCACTAGGGTCTAACTGAAAGACATTATTACTAGAAATAAAGCATAAAGGCATATCAGTCATCGGTCTAATCCGGTAGTGAAGTTCTTTCATTATGTTGTTTTGGTGTGTACTACTAATAACTATTACTCTCCAAAGGGACACAAAAAACCCTTCATGCATAACAGACCAGAGTTAGGAATGCCTTAAGCAGGAGTTTTCACAGAATGCCAAATAACCATGTGGATATAAATGAAAGTGAGTTACTGTTGATGCACAGTTTTCATCCTTGATCATAATTCCTCACTGAAAACAAAAAGTTAAAGGAAAAACCAAATTACAAAAATATACTAACTTAAGCACTTAGAAATTTAATCCAAGCCCTCCTTCTGTCTACACAAGCCCACACCAAAACAGATGTGACCAAACATCCAAAGAGAATACACATGGTCCCAAATCCACACTTGTCATTCCTCTAAACTCACAGTACCTCTATTTGCCATGAATATCTCCAGTGCTGTATTTTGCAAAAGATAACGTCGGGAAAAGATAGATCGAATCTCTGAAAAGAGCCATTTTCCGTGGAGTCCTTCTGTGTATGCCAGAATCTAGTAGAAAGAGACAGAAAGAATTTTTTAAATATGTTGTCTGTATGGGTAACACCTTGGAAAAGAGAAACTCTTTGATCCACAAACATGTATCCTACCAATTACATGCAAAATCTGCAGCAATATTAAAATACACTCAAACTTCAAATCATTCTGTGAACTTACAATAGATTTTTGGTACTCCTAAATTCAACTACTCATGTCAAATATTTAAAAAATTTGCTTGTACTTTTCCCTTTAAAGACAACTGCCTATCTTCCATAATAGTTTCAGAGTTTCAGGAACATTATTAAACGCTTGGCACTGCAGCAAAGCATAAAAACATATTCTTAAATGTACTACTAGTAGCATTAGATATATCTGCACTGACTTTAGCCTGGTAATAACAGGTCTGTAACAAATAAGCAAGAAAAAATGTCTTTAAAGAAAAAAAATGTTCCTTACATTTATCGTTAAGGCAACATTCATTAATTCTGGAACCAGAAAGGTTGGCTGTATGAGAGGTTAAGTATCATTTTGTCAGCTAAGGTTAAACACAAACCTGCAAATGAACTCAGCATAATCTCTCTATGGAGTAAGCAGTTGTCAAAGTAACTTGTTACAATTCCTGTCATCCCATCTGACAGACACAGATGCTTAGTCTGCCTTCACAATTCAAACTAATCCCATTTTCAGTCCTCAGCCACTTTGTTTCTTTGTTGCTTCACTTTTTCCTTTTCATTTCAAAGCTTAATTATATAAGTGTTAAGGGACAGAGAGACTGGACACTTCTCTACCTCAGATTAACAAACCATAAGTGAAGGAAAATCTGAGATTTGTCAATTTTAGGAAA
Source organism: Oxyruncus cristatus (assembly GCA_013399855.1). Lineage (NCBI taxonomy): Eukaryota > Metazoa > Chordata > Aves > Passeriformes > Cotingidae > Oxyruncus > Oxyruncus cristatus. The sequence continues at coordinate 1,466,157 of VXAY01002314.1, forward strand.
CACAAAAGCACTTAACAGAAACCCATCACAGAAAAGGAGATTCAGAAACAATCCTTGTTAACATCACTCTTACCACAATTTCACTTGAGCAATACATTGTGCATAAAAAAGAAAAAGTGAAATTCAAGCCCTTAACATAACAAAGACTGTTAATGAAACCAATCATTTGTTTGCGGATTTCTAACAAAGGAGGATTTTGCCTCACATGTAGCACATATTCACAAATAAAACCTGCATTTTTGTAGTGGAGAAAGCAGAGGCACCATTATAAAAGCATTGCACAATACAGGATAAAGTACAGTACCACATTTGTGAATTAAAAGCAAACAAGTCTGGCAAAACAAAAGCAGATAGCACAGAAGATCACAACATACAAAGCAAATCATCTCCCACACCTTCTTTCTTTTTAACTTAGTCTCTCATCTTCACCTCAATACAAGCGCCACAGCCAACTTCTCTCCCAAGCACACACACGCACACAAAGAGAAGGGAAAAAAATGAATAATTACTCCGGTGCAAAATTCTAGAAATGTGATAAAAGGACCAGAGATTGTCAGTGGTGGCTAAACATTTCTGGAACCGGGGAGCAGACTTGGGCCACGCTGACACTTTCCACAGCACATCCATAACCCATCCACACTAATTGGCAGATCTGTATAATTCTATGGTGCTATTCAGAACCACCGCGGTTGGCTTTTGTCACACGCATATAAATATCCTTTAAGTGCACAACATCAAAAGAGGTAACAAAGGAGACAAAGTTGAAGTGCTTGTGTACAAAAATCTCTTAGTGCTTTTGCTGGTATTTATCCCTCCTACGATCTTGAAATTGGAGCTTATAATTTCAACGATTGAGGGGTTTTTTTTGAGGCAGGCAGCAATGTGATAACCTCTGCTTTTCTGTAGTAACTATTAAAACACAGCAGCTGCTTGTCGTTATCAGTCTGCACATGGCAAATCCAAGCACTTACTATGTGAATACTGTGACTAATATCAGCAAGTTGAATAATTATCACTTTAAACCTGTGAAGCGAGCATTTTCCGTGAGAGTGGGAACCCTGCACGTGACCCCAAGCTTGCTGCATGCAACTTCCCCAAAATGGGAAGGAAAAGCACCGACTCAAAAACAGCAGAGCTGGTTTGCACTGTACACCTTGTACAGCCAGTGTGAACTTACAGAATTCAGTATAGTAGGATTTACAGCAGAAACTGGAACTGCACTGCAGAAACACTGCCAGCCACCGCTATAATAATTCTCCGAACTGCTCATTAACAGAAGTTATCGGGAAAGAGGAGCAGCTGAGGCCGGGCTGAGCAAGGCCTTCATTTCGAGTTGGAGTGGTGTCTGCCTGGTCTGCAGCTTCACTTCAAAGTCTCTGGAGTTCAATTAAAACTGGATTAGGTGGAAGCAGACCTTCTTTGGGACACTCTGTTCTCTGAAACTCCAGGCACACTGACAGCACCCTAGACAGAGGTCTAGCCTGCCAATGAACCAGTTGCCATGGAAACTGCAGCATTACCCCTGCTCCCTGCTCATCACACCACCTATAGCAGATGAAAGGTCCAGAAGACAAACACATTTCTTTCATGTGCGTTACTAAGTATTCCTTATGAAAATCAAATGCAACCTTTTATTCCCTAACAAATATCTGATTTTAGTAACAGAACCTCCTAGTTGCAGAAACGGACTCACTCTTTGAATTAAATTCAGCATTTTTATTCTGGCAAAGGGATTTTTTATTTTTTTTTTTAAATTCTTGTTATCACAGCCAATATCAGAATTTACAACTAAAACTATTGTTGCATTTGCCTGTTTTCACCCATAAGCCACACAACTCAGGACTCTTACTCCAGAATTTAGGAACAACTATCTTCTTCATATTATTGTACAATATGTTGAGTTCAAAATGGACTAATTTCTGCCTTTTGTCACCACCAGTTTTGGAACAACTTGTGGAGCAGAGATTAATGAGGGTGTACAATCTAATTTGTTCTGCACAAGTAGTCCTGCCTTCACATGAAAAAGTATTTATAGAATTTCAGTTGATTCAACCCATCAGATTGAAGTTTAATCTACTGCACATTTCATTTGTTTCAAAAGAGACCACACCTTACAGGAGTAAAGACAATTTATACAGTTTAACAATTCATTTAAAAACACATAAACAAATGAGCCAATTGTAGAGCTCTACAGTTCCAAAAATCTCATCAGACAAACTGTTCTGTGATTAGACTTTGGCAACACCAGACGAACAGATGTCATGACAACACTCCTAAAGACACGAAATTACTTTCACCTTTGTATGAAGTCCCTTCCTTACTTCAAGTATTAGAAATGAAGGTCTAGACCTGTAATCAGTGCTCGTACTCAGGCTGCAGGCCCTGACACTACACAGCTGGAAGAAACTCCCCCAGGTAAAGAACAGCCAGCTTCAACTTCCACTTGCAGGAGATTCTGAAATCAGAGCTGCATGAAAGCTCACTTAGCCCAGCGCTGATCACAAATTAAGATCATACATAAAATAAGCCCCCTCCTCATGATTTACAGTTATATATCAGTTAATTTCCCCACATTAAAATGCTGCCTTAGAAGCTGTTCTGTCATTTTACAGTTTGTAAAACAAATGCCCCAACCCTATCTTTTCTTCGAAACTCTCCTTGAAGGTTGATCATAAACAATGTCTATCGTAAAAGATTCCACGCAATAGTTAAAAAACACCATCACTACAGCCGCCTTCTAAATTAGAGAAGTAATATTTTACTGAAGACTAAATGAATATTTTGCTCTACCTTTTAAGCGAGCCAATTAGCTATCGTATATTTTATTTTATTTTAGAGAAAAGTACTATTGATCTTGAAAATGTGAAGAGGCTAGAAGTAATTAAGTCTGCAAATGGGTTATAGAACTGAAACAGTAATTCAATAATTATATTGCTTTAATGTGCCAGCCAATTTAATTGCCACAAGTAAAATAAAAACTAAATAGCTTATTTAAAAAGCTGATGCACATTTGTATCATTTCAAACAAAAGTTACGATGTAAGACAAAGACAAAAAAACCCAAACAATGAAGCACCAAATAAAAACCAAAGCATTTAATTTACATTTTAATTTGATGGTAGTTGAGAGATAAAATTCATAAATACATTCTTCTAGCAGCATTTCCTGTCATTTGGGGGCATTTTTGTTCAGGAAGGCAGAATTACAGCACTCAGAAGTTATAAAACCTGACTCTCAGTTAACAAGGAATCTGGATTTCCACCATAATCTCACCCTTGCAACTGAGGATCCTTGGATTCTACTGTCCAGGTACTATTTAGTTCCTGCCTGCAGGATTCACAGTGAAAGGGTCTTACTCTGCTCTTTGTTAAAATAGGTCCAAGTACAACTGAACTAATAATCACCTTAAATACCAACATGAAAAGAAATAAACATTCATCACTTATTTTGGACTTCTCAAAGAAACAACAAATAAGATATTTTAAATCTCAGATAGTCAATCAGTCACTGAAATCCACAGGCAAACAGTAAGAATCCAGTCCCTCCTGTGAGCATGCACAGTCTGCTACACAATCCCGTTCAGCATTTTCATGGGTGACAAACTCAATTAAACATATTCATTACTTTAATGTTCCACTAGACAGTTTTACCCAGCATAAAAAATTTAAATAAATAAATAAATACTCTGTGACCTTTGTATCGATCAGAGTAAAATGGCTTATGCCTGGGTGTGGGTGGTGAAGGGACTGGGGAGGGGGGTGGTAAAGGACTCTTATGTTTTCTCTTCCAATTACTGAAGGAGATGATAAAACCACAGCAAATGATGTATCAGCTCATTTTATCTTATCGCTTTGGGGCTAGGTGACAATGAAGTTCATATTTCACTGGTTCCCATTGAAGATTGTGAAAATTACTTGCCCTTATGACCTGAAATTTCACTGGAAGACAGAAATTTCTCTTCTGCAAAGTAATGCAATTTTTCAGATGTCAACCTTTAGCCCAGCTTTAAAAATTAATTTCATTTATATTAACCAATGATATTGATATTTTCACAGAATGCTCTTTGATACATGAACCACCGGCTAGCAAATTGATGTGCTCTAGAAGGACAAAATTATTTTATCTGAAGCTGCTGGGGACAGACAGATTTACCACAAACCCAAATTCCTATTTCACTGTATACTCTTCACACTAACCTCAAATACCTTAAGGCCTTTGGACCTATAAATGGTTTAATCTTTAGTTAGGATTGTTTCTAGATCTATTCAGTTTTGAAATAATTTCTATGTACACAATAAACAAATAAAAACACCATGTGTTTGGAAATAGAAAAAGTCTAACTGTCACAGACCACAGATCAGTATCTATGTGATGACATGAAAATACTTCCCAGATTATTAAAATAGAGGAATGCACAACTATATTTTCTCCATTTATCCTGCCCTAAAGCTGTATTTCAAAGTAAAAAAAGGCATGCAATGTAGATTTTCTGAAAGTGGTCTTCCACAAACTATAGGTAACCGTCTCCCTGATTATCACAACATAACTTGGAGAAAAAATTGCCAGGGGAACACGTATTCTAAACTTTTCTGATTTGACTGTGTGGTTCTAAACACCTCACACAGACTAACAGCTATCTTACTCTCTTCTACTGGATCCAATATCTCATAAACAATTTTTTTTTTCTTTTTGATTAACCCTGTTGACTCTGAGAGAGCAGGAGTTCATTACCACTATCAGACGACATTTAATCGACCCAAAGAACAAGAAGATCTGATTGCTAAAGAAAGGTGTGCAAGATAAATTCAGCAGCCGAGATAGCTGAAGTTCAAAACCAAGAAAACTAATATAGGTTTGGGTGACTGCCCAAGCCCTACAAGGTTAAGGATGTAAAGTTATTCCTTTCTTTGGAAAATACAACAGGAGGCTCATTTATGACAAACAGGAGCCAGAATTGCAAGAATTCACAGATTCTTGTAGAAGCTGACTGATGTCTTGATTTAGTGAGCCTGTTACATTCAGATTTAAGAGTTAGTTGGATCTGCTCATCAAGAGGTAGATACAAAGGGCTCGTACAGATATTTGCATCATCTGGGACAGTTTTTCATCAAAAATTAACTGCAACAACTTACAAATATTCCTCTCACATCTTCTGAAATGGTGATTACTTCAGCTTTTGTGTCTGTCCTCAGGTTCTACCACTAATTTGAGATCAGGCCAGGTAAACAGCAAAGAACAAGTTTTTTGACATGGTATTTTAGACAGGCTGCTCTCTGGACAATTATCCTCTTTTCAGTTGCCTCAGTAAATTTTATTGCAATGCAATTTTGAAAAAAGGTGTTGCAAAAAACCCAAAACCCACCACACACAGTATTTAGATCATACAAAGATCATCAAGAAAACAATACATGCATTAACCTCAAAGTTCATTACTACAACTTTAATTTATCAATGGCAGTGTTTATAATTGATACACATGATAAAGAACAGCAACAATTCTTCCTCTGTCAGGGTTACCTGTTTATGCTCTTTGCCACAGCACTGATGCTCATACCTACACAGACTTCATATACCCAGGATGTAAAATGATACAGACAACAAATCATAAGAATCTTTCAATCATATAGAAATAATTCAGAAGTCTTTGAGAACTGCATTACATCATACAACTTCATGATTTTATGTGTCAATGAATTTTATCAGTTCAACGGACACAGTGCAAATACTAAAAAAGTTCATTTTGATTACATTTTGTACATTTCCACTGCAAAACCAACATTGCCTGCAAAAGCTCTAGAAGAGAGCTTAGGCATCAATCAGCAAAATTCCATGAAATAATTTCTCACTGTGTAGAAACTGTCAAAAGAAGCTGGTTGTGAAATCTGCATCAAAAATGCTGAAATAAAGTATTATTAATATGAAGACTCTGTAGTAAAAAAGGATGCATTGGTGCATTCCATGCTCGTCACCCTACATGAGACAGAATTTTGGAGAACTAGGTGGGGAAACTCCATTTGCCATCATTTTATCGATGCAACTGAGGAGCAGGTGTCAAGACCACTTCAAAAAATCCCTCACAACGCTCTTATTTTGGTGCTTGCAGCACAACTTTGTATCAGCACAAATGTCGCTATCTCATTACTTAACTTACCTTCAAGAAAACTAAAAGACAAAGAACAGGAACCTTCAGATGTTCCAAATTTTCACTTTGTGAAAACTGATCAGTTAATTAATCTTCCTTGTGAGTCAAAAAAAAAAAAAAAAAAGAAATACAAATTCAGATTGTGATCATTATGGAAATGTTTTACGATTGGAAATGAGGTTATAAACCAAAAACTCTTTTAAAACTTAAACCTCAAAGGTTTTTAGTATACCTGGCACTTGGTATTCCCATTAAGGAAAAAACAGAGCTATGTTCTTTTTGTGGTAAGTATGACCATGACCCAAATTTTTAAAATATAATCAAACAGAAAGCCTCCTAATAGAAGTAAGACAACATACAACACATTCAGTCGCAGCTTATGAGGAAGACACCCTGTGCATGTCTCTGAAATGAGCGAGTTAAAAGTAATCTTTGAGAATACCATCAAGGAATGCTTTTAGCCATTTTGTGTCTCAATCTGCCAGTACAGGGTCTCATGATCAGGTTTCTTCCTGGGAAGACTGTACACAATGAAGGGTACTGATTCTTTTTGCTTCTTGTATAAGACAACTGAAGGAAAACTACAAAAAGCAGATTGTAGGGATGCGGCCTCATCACCTATGATTAATCACTCATGTTGAGATCATGTTTTCACTCAGCCAGTTTTTCAGACAATCAAAACCGATTTGTGGGAATCAACGTCTTCTTATTCTCTCCTACAGCATCAGATCTGAGTCTTCTTTCATAACTCTGAGACAAAAAAACTGGCTTTGCTTGCATATCAGAAGCATCTTCCAACATTTGACAAACTTGTAACAATTAAAATTACAGCGGAGGGATTTGTTCCTTTCCAATTTTGAACAGATCATGCTGTTGTGCTTTGCTCATCTTATTTTTACTAGTGGTTCAAAACGATGTCATGATGTTATAACACCATTGCAACTAAAAGAAGAAGGATTTCAAAACAAGCCCTAAAAAGCAGTGTTCAAAAGGTGGAAGTACCAGAGAAATTCTGAAAAGGAATTGAGCAGAGACTTTTTTTTTTTTTTTAATGACAAGGTTGTGGGGTTTTTTTTAAAGTTTAAAGTTCTGGTTTGTCCCTCTTCTCTTATAAAATCCCCAGTGCTGGAAAGTCTTTGAGGATAATTTCTATCAGACTTTAATGGTTGATCTCTAAGAAGTACATGATCAGAAAACTAGGCAAATTGCCAGACTAATGACTCACAGCAGCATAATTAGGTATGGTGAAAGGTAAGAAACAGGAGCATGCATCTCAAAAGCAGGGCACAGAAAACAATGTGGAATCTATCTTTGTTTTGCTGTCTCAAAGGTATTTAGCCGTTGAATTTTTTTTAGAATCACAGAATATCCTGAGTTGGAAGGGACCAAGAACTACTGAAGTCCAACTCCTGGCCTTCCACAGGACCATCCCCAAGAATCACATCACGTGCCTGAGAGTGCTGTCCAAACACTTCTTGAACTGTGGCAGGCTTGGTGCTGTGACCACTTCCCTGGGGAGCCTGTGTCTTAGAACAATAAGGCTCATGTTTGCTGTAAATGTCCCTTCAAACTTCTATTTTGAAGAGCAAATGAGAATAATCATGTCAGACTTCTACTGCTGTGCCCTGCACCTGCCTATTTCACCATGTTCAGGATATGACTTCTCCATGGGCTGCTTCTCTATGTATCCAGCAATGGTCTCTTTGCTGGAACACGTGCAAGTGGAAGCAGCAACTACGACCAAGAAGGAAAGGAATTAATGCACCTGCAATACTGGCAGTTGTCCAGTGTCTGCCATTTTCATCTGATCTTGCAGGAGGAGGAGGAGAAGAAAGCAAATGGACAATGAAAAAAAAAAAGTTTCAGTGCCAGAAAAGAAGAATCTTCTTATTATTTTTTTTAATCAATGACCTGTAAGCTGACCTTCATATCCCTTCATCAGAAACAAAACAAAAACAAAAACTCCCCCACACATCTGGCAGGAAGCTAGAATACCAGTCATCAAGGATGACTGCATCTGATCAGCTCATTAATGGGAACCAAGCCCATACATAGAAGAACAGATGTGCCTCTTGAAGGCAAAGAGAAAAGTCAGACTCCAGAGCTGCCAACCCAGCAGTTTACACTAAAAGGTTCTGGGCTACGCTTCGTGAGAGACATGGCACAGAAGGTGCTGCTTGCAAGGGGACGGGAACGTAGAAATGGCTTAATGCCACCTTTGTGCTGCAGACACTGGAGTGCTGCAGGAACCAAATCCCCCTCGAGTAAACTGGAGCAGCTGCAAGGGCTGCTGTGTAATGACACACGTTCGCCTCGTTTGGGATGCCTGGTGCCTGCCCCACAGCCCAGGACTGTATAGTATTTAATGTTACAGAAATTCTCCCTCTTGCTCTCAGAAGCTGGGAAAGAAGATAGCACAGTTCTGCTAACAAGCCCTTCACAGGTCAAGCGCTCCTCCACTCACTGCAAGTTCATTTACTGCAAAGTGGAACGCAGATATAACAGCAAAATACAGGAATTGTTCCTAGTTATAAAAGGACACATCTCCTACATCCACTTTTTTTTTAACCAAGACCTACATGAGTTTACCTCATGTTCTGTACCCGTATTCTTACATTTGTCTTATATTCCTGAAAAAGTAGATTAATTTGTCAGGTAAAGGAACTGAGTGTAACCAGTCAGTGACCAAGGTTTTGCTATGGCCTGTGACTGCAAGGAAGAATCTCTTAAGGTCACCCAAAGAAAAAATTTATCCAATTAGAACTTACCCCATGTTTGCAAAGATCAAAAAGCCACGTGAAGAGGAGGTTTTATACAATAACTGCTGATATTCATCTTAGTAGATGCTAAAATAAAGTAATTTCAATTCAGCTTTAAAGCATTCCTACAAGCAACGACGTTTTTCCAAGATTAAGCAAGCCATGGACATAGCTAATATAAGGTCTACAACCAAATCTATGATTCTGGGGTAACAGAACAAGAACATAACCCTAATTTCAGTTCAAAAATGCAATAGAAAATTAAACTGCATTTCTAGTCCAAATGATTGATAAGAAAGGCTTGAAAATGTGATTCAAGTGTAACAGATACACAGACAGCAGTCTGGGGATAGCTGAACAATTGATCCAACAACATGATTTGCCTTGCCATTCCCCCTGGGGTATTAAATCTAAAACTTGCTATTCCTGAGGGCCCAATAAAAAATAAGTCTATCAAAGAATTCTGCAGATGACAGGAGGAGAGAAGGTAGTAATTCTATGTGAAAATATCAGCTCTTGTGAAGAACTGTAATCTGGGCTGTGTTATGCATTTATCTTGCAAACCCACGATACTGTTTTGCACAACTGGAAGTTCTCCTAAGAGCCAGAAAAAAATCAAGTCTAATGTGGGAGTATTCACAAAGCCCCAGTTTCCAGCCAGTTTTCCATAAATTGTGAAGTCAAAAGGGAAAAGTATTTTAAATTGCTTCTTTTTAGACAAACCTAGCCTCGTAGCAATATCCTATCCATGCTGCCCAAAGTGCTGCCAAGAACTAAGTTCCTTGAAAAAATACAATTTATCTTCCCTGTGCATATTACAAAACTAACTTAAGGCAGCAATTCCATAGGCAACTCCTATCAAGTAAATTAACCTCATTTGAAAGACTGATGTGGGAGCCCTTCTTAAATCTTTTAAATGGGGGAAAAATCCTAACTGGATAGCTGCTCCCTTCCCAGACAGCTCCACATTCTGCAAAAGGTACATCTTTTTCCAAAAGAGCAGGAAACCGAAGGCACGAGAAAAATCGATTTTGCTTTCAGTTCTTAAGTGATTTGGTGTGGAACTCAATGTTTTTTCATTAAAAAAAAAAAANTAATAAAAAAAAAAAAAAAAAAAAAGAAAAAAGTTTAGTTTAAGATAGAAGACCTACCTTTAGAGTTTTCTCTATGAGAAACTGCAGCTAGAGTACTTGCAAGTAATTTTAAGAATCTGGCATCTGGCATCAGTAAAAATCAAAAGAACCTCTAAACAATTATTTCCATAAAATGTTAGCAATACAGATATTCAAGTAGGTAATAATTTTGAGACGTGTCAGAGGAAAGAAGATTTCAGACCTAAAATACAAAAATATCTCACCCTACAGAGAGGAACACATTCATAGCTAGAAACTTTTGGAGATTTATCACTACAAGATAATCAATTTTCTATTTGAGAAGTTGGAAGTTGAAAACTTGCGGAGCTTAATGTTTGAACACTTATTACAGGGCAAGGAAAGCACTCCTCACTTTTCCTCGAGTGCATGAAAACGAGCTACTGAAATGACCTGGATGCAAAACTTGAGGCAGTAGTACATAACTCATCCAGACACATCTAAGAATGTTCCACCAATGAAAAATTGATAAACCAATCAATAAAACATTGTTCTTGCTTAACAAAAGTTGTATTTGCTTGCTTTAGTGACTATATGGGGGTTTTTAATGTGGTTTTTACATTTAAATATAGACTTTAATTTGTTGCATTAATTATTGATGCTTCAAATATACGGAAGTATTTTAACCTACCAAAAAATAACCAAAATTGGTAAGTATTTGCTTCTTAGCATTCCACCCAAACAAAATGTTGGTGTTGATAAAAATCACTTTTTAAAACATGTATCCTTGCAAATCTTAAGTACTGTCATCTCATCACCCTGTTGGAGTTTGATTGATTACGCCTTTTCCTTATGTTCATTAATCTCATCACCTTATCTTTTACACCACTTCATTTTAGCAGAAAGGCAATAATAAAACCCTCATCCATTATCCTTTTACGCATCTAGTCAAGCGGAAATGGTTAATAACATGCTACAAATTGAACTTCAATCACCTCATTTTCTCCTTTGTCGAATGCACATTAAAGTATATTCCAAAAGTGCAATTTGTTTTACAGGGGAATTTGTGTTATATTGCTACAGACAACTCAAATTAAGTGTTTCTCAGTTTGGTTATTAAATATATCCAACTGTCCTTTTATCTCTGATACTAAAACATTAACTCATTTTATTAGGGTGTAATAATACAAGAGTCTTATCTCCCAGAACACAGGGACATCTAGTCTGCCTAATAGTAAGTGTTATACAATGGGTCATTTATCTTTTTTTTTTTCTAAATATGCTTCTGATAGTTTATGAATTGGTACATTATTGCAGATGAAATGGCTCTCCATTTAAGAAAAGTTNGTTTTATACAAGGGGTCTTTTATTTTTTTTTTTTTCTAAATATGCTTCTGATAGTTTATGAATTGGTACATTATTGCAGATGAAATGGCTCTCCATTTAAGAAAAGTTAATTTGTTTACATGCAGGCTTATCTTCAAATGCAAGCCCTATTAGAGAAACAGTCTATAACTGTCAGAGCATGGGAAGAGGGAAAATAGGTGGATGTAGAAAAATTTAGAGCCCAGTAATTTAACTCTGATCACCAGTTTCCTGTTTGAATATTACCTGTGTTCCATACGCACTTTGCAAATATTCTATGCTACTAAAGATGATTCTACAGGAACACTAATTGAAATAAGAGTCACAGAACTTGTTTCTGTGAACTCTCCCCATCATTCCAAACACAGGTGTATCCTTAGTATGGCTAAAATAAATGACATTTCTAAAAAGCCTACCTAGTATAAAGAAGTTCCCAACTGTGACACGTTTGATGCTGTTTCTTCCAAAAAATAAAAGAATGGGTTAAATGGTAGCTCTGTTTAATTCAGTTGCAGTAACCTCTTTTACAGAAAGGATGCAAGATTTTCTACACTTCGGTCTTACTTTCTCAGTGAAACAAGACTAGTTCAACTGGCTCCTCAGTAAAACTGCACATCAAATTAAACAAATACAAACACAAATACTGTGCCTGCAATACAGTAAAAGGGTATTTTCCCATGCTTTGTCTCACCTCACTTCTACAGAAACTTAATGTTACCCTTACAAAAAGCCTAAGAATATCACAGATCCTGACTTTATTCAAAGAAGACTGAACTGAGGAGACAGTCATTTTTATTACCATAAAAACTTGCAATAGTTAGTGTTACATTATATATAAATATATCAATGATTTAAAAACATGAAGCAATAACTATCTTTTACACTAAAGTAAAGCACAAACGCAGCTCTAATTAATTCATAATAAGAAGTAAAATCACTTTTACAGTTCCCCCTACAGTCTTTTTTTCTAACTCTCTTGCCCATTAAAAGTTTCTCTTATTTCCCAAGCCATTCAAACACTACTTCTTCTCCCCTGCTCTACCATCTTCTATGCTAGCCGCAGGATTCTTGCAGGTGGCTGCCCAAATAATGTTGCACCTCATCTTATCCCTCCCCAGTCTCTTACTACTGCTACCCCAATCCCTCCTTTCTCAGACTAGTATATTTGAAGTCATGCAGTAAAGCTGGAGTTCCTTAAGTGATTCAGATAGAAAGTAACCTAGGGTGGGGAGAAGGAAAATAATGCAGGGTGAAGGAGTTGGAGTGGTTTTGGTCTGATTCCCCCTCACTCAAAACTACCACACAAAACACTTTCCCAGAAATACCTGTGGAAGGGAGAGGAGGAAGGTGATGTGATAGCACCTGAGGACTGCTTAAGCCAGTACTATTCCTGAAAGAAATGCTCCCAAAGCTTTGGTTTAGTAAAATCTTGACTCCAGTCAGAGCACTTTCTATTGGTTACATTCCAGTCATGCACCATTTCTTCCATTTCTCAAAAGCGTTAAAAAGAAGCTCCTCATTAACATCTGAAGCTCTGCTGCCCACCATCTCTAGAAACTGCTTTTAATGCCATGTCTCGAAGCTTCAACGATTTGCTGACATACAGAATTGCTGGTTTCACGTTCATGTAGCAAATTTCTTCTTTAGTCTTCGAAAATTTATTGCTCCTTATTTTCTTGTAGTTCAGCCAATACGGAGCCTACCTGTTGCCTCTGGCCCTGCATTTAGAGAGGAATATCTCTGGTCTGTGTTTGTAAACTATGGTTCTCCTACGCTGCCACAGCCCAGGACTAGGCTCGTACTGCACCCCAGTAACACAGAAAGCTAGGGGCGCCACCAAAGCACGGGACATCCTCACACCGCTTGGTGTTCAGGACACATTCAGCCCTGGAATAAGCAAATTCAATTCTTACCTAAATCATTTGACTGTTCAAGAATTCAGGTTTCTTCATCTTCGCAAAGTTTGAAGTGCTCCACTTGTTTTTGAGCTATCCTAAGCTGCATTTAATCTCGACTCAAAAAAACATGAATGAGTTATTACACTTGTCATAATATGACTCATTGCAGAGTCACTGAGTTTGACAAAAAATATTTATTATTTGCTAAAACCTGCATGCCTAAACTTTCTAGTTTCACATATGAACACCAAAACTGTAGTTGGCATCCAAAACTCGAATTTCAGCACCATCTGCACACAGTTACCACATTCAGGTAGCACTTTAAAATATTAGAAGCCGTGAAAACACAATTTCTGAACTGTGCATACTTAGAATTTCATCCTAATCATCAACTGATTTCCTTTTTCCATTTTGATCATTTTTGTCTAAGCTATCTTTCAGAAAACTGCTTTAAGTATCGTCGCTTAATAACATCTTCCTTTTCTGCATGTGTAACTGAAGAGGATTCCTACTTGTTTGCCTTTTGTTGTTTAATTTACATTAAAACAGATGTTTGAGAGAGCCTCTAGGTTCGTATGAGAAAGCCTAGTACCCAAGTGATATAAAGAGGGAATTAGAGCAAGTTATACACCTCAGAAGCTTCTAAACTGCTGTCTGTAGTCCACTGACAGAGGTGCAAGTTTACACAATGGAAGTTCAACCCTTCAGCTGATGCCACACTTTTGCAAAATGTACATCACTGTTGCTGTAGTACTTGAATGAAGCAATTTATTGCAGAAATAAATGAACAACTGAACACTAAGCAAGTCAACATGAGCTGTGATTCCAGCCTCTAACCACCATTCCTGTACCACATAACATGTCATCATCCATAAGTAAATGAGTTAATCAATTTAATGAGGATTCAGACAAATCGGCTGCCTAATGAGCACTCAAACTGATGTGGCAAGGGTTATGCTCCAGTGCTGACAAAATCAGTTTGATCAAACTGTGACAAAAGCAGCAAAGCACTATTCCTTCAGCACGTTTTCCTGCATCTTATTAACATGAAATTATAATCACTATTTGCAAATTGTATAGGAAGACCATTTATTATGAAAGACATGTAAGCATATGCTTTATCTATCCTTCTTTCCAGCAAACCTGTGTATATTGTTGGAATTCAGTTTAGTGATCATTCAGTTATTTTTGAAAATGGCAATCATATAGAGTTGTTTAAAGTAATTTGGATTGAGTATGCCAAGAGAATTTACAGAGACATTGCGCTGTATGATTTTGCATTTTATGAACAATGCCATTTGGCAAAAAATACAATATAAATCAAACAAAATAAACCAAAATATTACGCAGCTTTGCAAACAGTTCAGAAAATTAACACTGGAATCTCTTTAAAAGTAAATAGAACAAAATCCAACTCCAGTTTTTAGATGAATGATAATGCTCTTATGCTGATTTCCTAACTCCATAATGCTAAGAAGCAAAAATCATAGGCCAAGGAAAGAAAGGAACCTATCTAGTATTTTAAGTACTTCATCAAAATCCTTTAATAAAGGCTCCTGTAAGAATTTTCTAGCAGTACTAACTAGTTACGTCTAGGTGCAAAGTGCAGGGCCAAGCAGGGTCCAGAAGACAGAAAAGCTAACTCTTACTTTCAAAGTATTATCTGTCCAGAACACTTTCTACAGGGAGGGAAAAGGACCTCTGCATTGGGTGGCTTAAAAACAAGAGATACAAAGATATAACAGACAAGTTTTTACATGTAATAGGCATAATAAAAGCAGTTTCTAAAAAGCAGTGCTGTACCTGCAGCCATACAGATCATATAACTCTTCACTAGGGTTACAAGAATGAAGTTCTGGATGTTAACATGGAGTCAGTAACAATTTATGACTTCCCTTTCTCAAAGGGAAAGTGTCATACCTGTAATATCTGATTATTATCCCATAAGCACTACAAGGAGCAGGGTGGGAAATAGCAGAAGCCACAACTTCTGCCTGGGAACATGGGATGGAGCAGCTTTAACATTTCAGCATAAAGTTAGAAGTAAAAACTGACTTCTACATAGGGACACACAGCTTCAGATATCAGTGTACTTATATTCCCTGGAGTGGGAATCTTTGGCTTTGGGATCTGTGTTTGAAAAGCAATCCAGAGACATTGTAAATGATGTTGCATCCAACATATACAGAAGGATGTCAAACTGCCAAAAGAGTAATTAGGCTCATTCCCAAAACAAGAAATAGATATGTGCATTTTTAACAAAACCCATGAAAATACTACATTAAAACAACAGTAGAAATCAGTGGCAGTTGAAAATACTAACTGCTATATCCTTACACCATTTTAACACCAGACACTTTCTCTTCCAAGGACAGTGTTCTTGCTAACAAGGCAATTTAAGCCTGAAAGGGTTGAACACTCCACTTCCATGACTCTTATCACAACCCACTCCATGTAAGTTTCCAACCCATTTAAAGGATCTCGATTAAAATCCTAATTCACCACTTAATACTTGACTAAGGTTGGAGCTTATGGCTATGGCTCCACAGCAGCTGGCAGCCACTAGGATGGTCTGGCCTGCTCCAAACTGTATGGTCCTGCTGCCTTCTTTCTCCTGCCACTGATGTTCCCATGGACCCAGACGTAGTTGGCCCTTGTAAAAATCCAGGGAGGAAAGGGTCGATTCCTGCCAGGTCAGTTCCCTAGCTTGACTCATTCCTGATGCCTTTGGCTGGAAGGAACCTTCGTGGACATGGCACTTGGTGCTATGGACCAGCTGAGAAAGTGGTGGTTGGTCAAAGGTTGGACTCGATGATCTTGGAGGCCTCTTCCAATCCAAATGATTCTGTAATTCTGTGATTAAAAATCACCTACTTCCAACCCCACTGTTGGCAAGGACGTCACACCCACGAAATCAGGTTGCTCAGGCCCTGTCCAACCTTGCCTTGAACAACTTTAGGGATGGGGCACCCACAACTTCTCCAAGCAACCTGTTCCAGTGCTTCAGTACCCCCTGAGCAAAGAATTTCTTCCCGATACCTGATCTATAGCTCTCCTCTTATAGTTGAAAACTGGTCACCCTTATCCTATGACTATCTGCCAGTGTAAAAAGTCGCCCCCTCCCCCTATTTTATAAGCCTGCTATTTATAGGAACAAGCTGCAGAAGAAAGAACTCAGTTTGTTAGTTTTGCTTGAATACAACTTCATAATAATCTCCAAGAAACTTTCAACCGACAAGATTACACAACTTTGGGATAAAAACTATCCCTAATGAGACAAATTCTAATTTAATAAAATTTGTACTCCAATAGTGATAGAAAGAATGTAAGTGGCCAATCCAAGTGCCTCTGGAATGTCTTTTATTAACAAAGCGCTTACATCTGCCGAAGTAGGTCACTCTTCCAACGCTATAAGCAAACAGCATCCACGATTTCATTCTAGATCACCTTTAGGTGCAAAGCTATTTTTTTCAACAAAATATTTTTATGTCAGTTTTCTGTCTGCAAGAAATGGATGTGACTGTAATTTGCTAAAAAGCCATGACTATTCCCAAAATCTTAGTTATTCAAATATTTTAGTTACCCCCAGTAGACAGATTTTGGTAGCAGTTAACTGTAATTACACTACAACATACCTCACAATTAAAGAGAAGGCACAAAGTAGATGAGAGAGATGTTTCACATGTTATGCTGGGAAAAAAACTTGTCTTACAACAAAACCAATTGAGACTGTTGGCCTAATTTCACAATACTGAAAGGAAGGACTCAACACCAAAAGCACCCTGTACGCTCAATTCAAGAAAAGTTACCTTCCTTCTTCTTAGAGGATATACTCTTAATGACATGGATTTACTTTTCCCAATTAAGGGCTCTCAGGGAAAGATCTGTAAAGGCTGCTGCCTTATATACAATTAACAATCAAACTGTAACACAAATTACACGTCATCCTTATCAGAGTTTACACATTGAACTCCTGTATCTGTTGCCAGCAGGCAGCCCTCTCTGTCTAGGGAATATCGCCATGAATTTGTTCAGCGTCTCAGCACAGAATCTCACTCCAAAAGATGGTTTACTATCCCTTCTGTGTCAAAAGCATACGGAGCTCCATCACACCATTTATTCCATACAGTCCCTGAGCAGGTTTCATTCCCGCTGCCCTACAGAAGGCCAGTCTGCCATTTCTAGGGGCATACCTCAGAGCAAACTTCCACGGACTGCACACGCGGTATCATCCTCACAAACCCGTGAGCTGAGACCCGTATGTCTTCTTCTGAGCATCCTTCCCTATTGCTAAGGATAATAATACAATATTCCTAGCGAATCTAGTTGCAGATCTGCTTTAGCTACCCGAGACTATCTTTAATCACGTTTGCTAATTACAAGTTCAAAAATTGCTCTCCAACACACTAAAGCTCAACTCTCATTCTTTCTTGTGAGCACAGCAAAACCGAAACAAACCTGGAAAGGACGGTTATGAGGTAACCCAGTGAGGCTCAGGAGAGATAGACCACTGCTATAAAAGTTCATTTTGGGACTGGGGGGATATTTAACATGTGAGAGATTTATTCATATCATCAGGAGAAGATGTGCATATAATTAAAGTAACTAGGTACTTCTAACAAAGTAATGGAAAAACACTTCCTAACTTATACTGTGCACTGCTCAGAACTTTGTGTTTTAATTTTTACAGCTATGACCTTGCATTTAAAGTAGCGTCAAGAATGACACGCTCTTTTCACTATTCCTTTCATGCCCAGAATGCCATCTATTCTCTTTTTGCATAGTTACAAGCTTTTTTATTTTAAATTTGAGTGTATTACACCCCTCTTACCGAAATAGTCAGAGATGAAATCACAGTTAGTATTAAAGCTTTAAAAATTAATTAATTTTCTCCTATGTTCTAATTTTTGAAGTATAAGCACAGCCATCCTCTTTTTCAATATGAAGAATTTGAATGTAATACTATATTCTGCAAATCTCCCTTTATCTTTAATGCATTTTGAGTAAATGGGTTTTTTGTTTGCTTTCTAAGAGGAGGATAAATAAGAGTCCTTAGCATTTTGCTACATATTTTATAAATGTCCTTGCATTTTGCACATATTCACATAAAATATATTCCTATGTTTGTCTCTGTAGAAACACACACTAATGAACATATAGATTATATATTATCTTATGATATACTAATTCACAAACATTTCAAATTTAAATTGAGGTACTCATCTGACAAATTTTCATGAATATTCAATCAATTGGAGCCGCTGTGTTGCTTTTAGCTTCTTTATGTATAACAAACAGTATTCAAATGGTGAACAATTGCAATGTTTAGTATCATATTTAAAACCACCATTCAAACCTTTTCTTAATGCTATTATCAGTTTTTCTTTTGCAACAATTTTGTGTATAAAAATAAAAGCACTGGATTTTTATTGGTGCTGCCCTCTTTGTTTTGTTCCACTCTGCAAAGCCCTTTTGGGACACTAAGCCAGCATTTACCATAATACGGATTAAACTCTCTTTGTCCCATTGCACAGTGTTTGTTAGCAGGTTAGTCTTTTTACATTCTTCACAGCCTGCCTGCAGCTTACCCTTTAGGCCTCACAAAATACTTTTGTGGATTTACAAAAATGCCAGAGTGGTCTTGGGGTTAATTGGAAGAAAAGTGAAGCCTTTAACGCATTGACTCATTAAACATTTAGCCCACTACAATCCACTATGGTAGGCAAAGAAAAAGGCTCTGTAGAGACCTTGGCAATAATAAGGTAGCAAAGTAGCTGAAAATAATGACTGCTCGTTGTTCTACAAAATGGAGAAGGCTTAATTTATCTGCCCCCCCCCCCTTCCTTTCCAAAAAAGAGGGGGAAAAAAGGAGAAAGGTTTGATGGCACAAAGCGGCATTCCTTGTTCAGCTACCTCAGTTTTCTGAAAAAAGAGCACGGTCTTACCACTTTGCTAACCACTGGCACTGACTGATATGGTTAGACGACCCTTTCAAAGACATGCAAAGGATACAGTTCAAAGTGTAATTTTGAGGCATTTGGACCTTCATAACTCTAAACTAAAACTACTGGCTTTGGAACCAACCTGTAAGGTGAGGTGACAGGCAAGGCACTGAACAGCAAACATGACTTTTAGGTAAACCAAGCACATCAAAACTGGGGGGGTTTAACCTTGACTTAATATATTTATTACGCATCAAACAACACTTTAGTATTGCATTTTCTGGTTTAAACACCGTTTTTGAGGTTTGTTTTTAACCTTGATCATTTCACTCAAAACACTTTTCAAGGGAACCTGTTATTTGTCCCAGAAGCTCTTAAACGGCACTTCTCCTAAAAACCTAATTGAAACATGTTGTACGAACTTTGATACTTAACCACTTTCCTGATACAACAGATTAACTTTGTCATCAACTCCTTGCTTTCCTACGTTTCTCCTCAGCTCCCCCCAAAAGAAAACACTACAAAAGTCTCCTACTCTAGGGACTTAAAGTAAAGGATTAGGTGGCATTTGTGCAAGATGCAGATAACAAAAGCAAGAGTGAAGAAAATTGAAGAGACAGGCAAACTCCAGCAACAAAATGGTTAAAGAATCTGAATCATTGTTCTACGTATTTTGAGAGTCCGCTATATTGTGAACAGCGCAAACATCAGACAAGTTAAGATTACTGACCATTATCTCCTTAATTTTCTCCGCTTTCCTTCACATTCCCTCTTGCTATCAACGCACTATTTTTCCAAAGCTGCACTTCTACTAAGAAGTAAACTTTCCCTAATCCGTCTATTATTGAGCCTTTAATTGGATTGGAAGCAGGGTGGTGTATAAAATAGCCCCTATTCACTCAAAAGGACTGTAGTTTTAGGGACTTAAAGGAGAAAGGTATTGTGAAAGAAAATCCACAGGGAATCGAGGATTAAAAGGTGGCTCTACTGAACTCATCAGCTCTACGACACATAATGAATTGTTTCCTTAAACAGGTAACTTTCTAAATAAATACACTCTGCCTAGAGATATAACTCATCTACCAAACAGAAAGTAAAGCAAAAATAAAAATTGGTTCAGGAGAAAATAAAGCAGCACATATTTAGCATAAAATAAAGCTGTTCCTCTGCCCAGTACCACCCTTCTAACAAAAAATCCCTTTTTACTCTCACATAGGTAGAAGAATGACAGTGAAATATACCCTAAGGGGTAAAAACACCCTTCTTGCTAATTCATTCTCTATGTACATGCACTGAAACTTCTCCCAAGTTAGTTAATATTTACAAGCACCAGGCAACATTAAAATTTTTTAAAGGTTTTTAATCCCTCTTGAGACCACACAAAGTGCATGTAAACCAAGTTTTGCTGTGCAACATATGTCATTACATGTGAGTAATGTAATGAGATGTCAGTACAAAGTGAGCAACTGCTGCTACTCAGTAGTGGCTCTACTCAGAACTGGAAAAACTTTAGTGTCATTATGATGGTTGGCAACAGAGGACTTCTTAATGCATAAATGCAGATGAAGCAGATGGCTAAAAAATCCCATTTAGTTGTGGGAAGTGCAGTGGCTAGCAAGACTTCCTCAATTCCTACATACGTAGAGGTTATAGGAAAGGCACATCTTAATTCCTGCTGAATTTCTATTTGCTCCATGATGGAAATAACTACCAAAAGCCTGTATTTATTTCTCAGGAAAAAAAAAAAGTCAGCTCCCCAGCTGCTTTTACAGGAAACTTAGAACAGGTGAAAGAGAGGTACCAACTCACTCTGAGCAACAATAACGAACACCCACTTTAAATGTCCACAAAGCAAATATACAGAGTACTGGGTAGCCCATGGAGGCACAATCCAAATAAATGTCCAACATCTTTATGTACCTTCTACCCCATGCTTTATTAACTGCAAACGAAGACAATGAGGATGCTCAAGGAAAATGCTCAGGGCTCTCAGTTATGTAGTGCCAACATTCCGTAAGACTAAATGCAGGCCATGGATCAAAACAGGTACAGTACAGCTGCTCTCTGGTCTGTGACAGCAAATTATCTCACCACTGAAACTCATACAATGAATCTGTGTATCACACTTACTCATCAGGCTTCACACCAAAGACCTGCAGAATGGGACACGATGTTACACTGCCTGTGGGGCAGCCAAGTGTTCGCCTCTTACCTTGAATGAACTACAACAGCCTGTAGGAGATCATCTTTGCTTTCAACTTACGTATTTCTAGCAAAGAAACCACTTGAAACTCAAGCAAACCGAACTGCTGTTTTAGTAACTCACATGCTCTTTAGTCATACTTTCATATCACAGATGTCCCCAGAAAATACTGGCTCAGTCTCTGTTGTGTAACATGCATCCTACACTAGCAATCCAGACCGAAAGAATTCATGCGCGTGTCCACTGAATCCAGCTATGAACCTCATTCAAGAATCCTGCGGGTCCAAATGTGCCTCCCACCACTTAACTGCATGCCAAAGATTTGTCTTGGTTACTCCAGGTCACTGGAAGGCATTTCTTCAATCTGAAGGTTTGCTTCTATGGATCCAGCTGACCTGCTGTAGATGATTTCCTGACGTGGAAATGTGGCAAAGATTTTCCCTTCTTGCATACCCTACCTATGCCTCGAGTCACAGTCAGTGAGAGGCTGTATCCATGAGAGAATCTTTCAGACTTAATCTCTGTGCAAGTGGGCCCTTCTATTTTATTTCTTCCCCCCTGTTTTTTCATAAATGCACTTAACTGCATTTTCCATTCTGTAAAGAAATACCTTTATTTCTATTTAATCCTAGCCTGGATTGAGTTAAGGATGATTTCAAGATAATAGGATACATCAAGGCATTGCTCTCCCAGGAGCATAATAAATCCGTAAACTAGGGTACTAGGGCACATTAGTGCATGCCTCAATTCTCCTCCATGTTCTCCAGAGTATCCAAAGGGTGACAGAACACATGTCCAAAAAGCTGCAGGGGTTGAAAGCTTGTGTCATAGGGGTCAAAAGAAGAAGAACAATCTTTTAATAACTCAGAAGGGCTAACAGGAATGCAGCAAAACGGTGGAGTGTACATCCAAACAGGAAAGATCCTCATTGTCATTTGTAACACAAGCCAAATTAAATATATATATATATATATATACAAAGTCTTATGTCTACAAAATGCCTGGGAGAAAGATAACTTTACCATTCCAGGTGAAAAACCTAAAAAACCTGTACCACTTCCTACAATCTAAAGGATACACAAGAGAGCAACCCTTGTGAAAAGCAGTCTGAGAGATTCATTTCCACAGCTCTTTAAGCAAACATAAATCCAGACTGCTGCAGTACCACACTCCCCAGTCAAACACCTGCTGTACCAAACGTATCTTCCACTGGCACAAATACCAGGTAATGATACATACTCACAACTATTTCAGGGAGCTCAACCAGCTGAAAACTGGCTCTTTTAGGGTGGAGGGACTCTCTCCTTTTTTAAGCACGACAGCCTGCTGAACTGGCTGAGCACACGCTGCAGAGCTTGTACAATGCCAGCCAGAGCAGGAATGGCAGGACCACAGCAGCTCAGACCAGAATTCCTTTATGCTACCTGAGGGAGTATGTGGTTGTAACTTGAATTTTAACTACCCCCGGACACAATATTACACAAACAAAACAGGGAACCCCAAACAGCTTGGGATAGAATAACATTCCATGTATTTCTTCCTCACCATACTGACAGGACATGGCAAAACAAATACCTTCTCTTTAAGAAATTTCTGAAGGTTGCAGAAAGTTTCTGAAGGACTAAAAAAAAACACAAAAGCACTCTATTAAAAAAAAATCTGCAAAAGATCTGTTATTGAGGCTATTTAGATTTTTTAAATACTCACATTAATAATTAGAGCAATAATCACTAACACTGCACATTAAGAAACTAATTATATAACCATGCATCTACAAGAGTGATTCCAGTGACAAGTATGCCAAGGTGTAAATTTTTACACATTACACAAACTTTTTTTTAATTTTTGGTGTGAGAATTGCTCTTGTTGTTATCCACGCAACAGAAAACTGCACAGTAAAGTGCATATGCCTTTTTTTTTTTTATAAGGCATGAGAATCTCGTATTTAAAGAGTAGAAAAGCATACAGAGCATAACAAAACCCTTAACAGCTCTTTAAGACATCCAGAATACCTGTTTTGTATTGCTGACTAATATTTTAACCGCCGCAAGGTGGAAGTGCAAGCTTAGGGAGCACGGAAGGTTACACACGGTACATTAACTGTATTTTTCTGGGCAATCTACAATTCAACCATACAAATAAAAAATGCTTCCTCGGTGAAATAACTGCTGCCCTTTCAACAGCAACAGGCAAGTAACTTTCAAGCAGGCAGCTTCACTACCCGAGTGAATCACAGCTGCACTGACTTCATGTCATTCCCTAGAGACCAGAGAGAGAGTTTTCCTGGGTGCCATAAAGGAGGAAAACACTAGTAGTTTACCAAAAGATGATCAAATCAGTCTTCTAAACAGAAAATGACCTGTCTTGAGCTTCTGTGACTCATCCTAACTCACACACTGAGTTCGTGTAACAACCCATCCATTTTGCTTAGGGAACACTTTTGGGTCCAGAAGAAAGGGAATATGAAGGGAAAGATGCACATGGCCAATGACTGCCAAGATAAGCCTCACAAAGAAAATAATACTCCTCCACAAAAGTGGCCAGGGTCTCCAGTAAGGTCTTTCAGGTACTACTCTAAATTGAAGAATGGTCTGCTTTAAAACAGAATTAAAAGCTCATCCTGTGATCCAGATGTGTCATATATGAACAAATTCAAGGTCCTTGTACACACACAATGACAAAAGACATGCCCTTGCTTTACCTGTGTATGAATAACTAAATATTTATGGATTTCATTAAAATCGAGGCTAGAATACGTATCATTTGCTCTCAGAAGAAATTTACAGGAGTAAATTCTTTGCAAATACTTGTCAGATTTGGATAAATGTTTGAGATCCACCCTTGCATTTTTTCACTAGCCCACCTTCCTTCTGCAGTGAGGCATAAATTTTCTTTTAAATATACTGCACAGTAGTAAACAGTGCTCGTGAATGTAAGATTTATAGCACATTAATAAAATCATATAGGCTCACTGGCCCTAAATATATGAGGCACACAATTTAAGTTTTCATGACTACCTCAAAAGAGACCTAGAGTTGCCATGCAGCTTGTTTAAATCTAGAGAGTATTTACACCTACATATCAGTCACCTCTTACCTATCTCTAATTATTTATTTTCTCCAGTACAGGACAAACTTCTGAAAGATTAATACTTCATACTGGGAGTGATATTTATTTTAGTAGTTCAGGATTAAGGAAAAAAAGCAAAGCAAAGCAACACCTATAAGGAACAAGAGAGCACAGGATCTTAATATTTGTTTCACATGAAAAAGAAATAAAAAACATTCAAGGTTAATTATAATGCTTTAAAATCATGAGAGGTAGGAGGCAGAACCACAAAAATACCTAGAGCCCAGACTACAGCAAGCAACAAAATCATAATACCCTTGAAAAACAAATACCTATGACACAAAATACAAGCGCTAAACTGTAGAGAGACTAAAAAATTTCTGAAATATAATTTTCATTGAGAGATAGATGTATATAAATCCATTCACTGGTGAAATTTTATGTCACATTTTTTTATATCAATTCAAGCAGAAATTGCTCATTAAAAATATTACTTTTTATTAATCAAACTCAACACTGCGTGAAGGAAAGGCTTCAAATCGATCTCTAAAAAGAACGAAATGTTCTTGTTTTGGTTCAAAAAATGCCTTGGTTTTGACTGCTTAGTTAAATTTTGGAGGCTACTCATTATTGCTTTCTGTTATTATTCGCCCCCTCCTGCCCCAAGAAGTGCTAGGTGATTGATACTCATAGCCAAGAGGTCAAAATAAAACAAAACACTTAACTTCACTTTTTTAAAAAAAAATCTCACTAGTTCACATACATTTTTTGAAGTTTGACTTTGATTCCAGTGGCAGCAGAAAAAATAAAATCTCAAAATTGACATAATAGGAAAACAGTTTCTTTCTGACTCTGCTGGGATCATCTTTGTTTTCCAGCAAATCAGTTAAATGAGTTATTGTGGACTTAGATCAGCACCGGTAAGCTTAGAAAGCAGATCAAGACTAAAGGGAGGCAAATCTTTAAACCTTCAAAGGTTCCCTCTGATCGCCAGAACTTTGCAAATAAGACAACTCTTCCCTAAATGGGCAACTGAAGACACCCTGTTACAAGGAAAATCTTAGACAAAGCCAACACAATCGCACTTTCACCAGCTTTTCCTACACCTGCCTTAAGCATAAGACTAATTAGGGATATATTAGGGATGAATAAGGTAAGTAGGACAAGCTGGTTTGACCAACTGTGTTCTGTAATAGTCATCACAAGCCAGAAGAAGTCAAAGCAGCCACCCAGCTGCTCTCACTTGCACTGAATGCTAAATTTCCTTCACAGAAGAGCAATTTTCTATTTCAATTTGTCTCCCAAATCAGAAGATCAATTTATTCCTACAGCCATAAGCACCAGTCAACACACAGACTCTAACGTGAAAGACTATGGGAAAATCAGCAACAGTTCTAATTCTGGAATCCCCAAAACACAGAAAAAATTTTAAATTATTAGCCAAAATGTATCTCGGTCAAAAGCTGATACACATTTTTTTTTTTACACCAAGAAACTGAGGCAGAAAACATTCCCAGCAGCTCAAAGAAATCTGATTTTGGGTTTACATGCCAATATGGGAAAGCAGAGCAAGATCACATGTGACCAAAACCAATCCTTGCACAACAGGGGGAAGCTGAAGGTTTCCATTCTGCCTGCTGTGTATCAGATATGGGACAGGGGGACCACTACGCAGGTAACTCATCCTTTGCCTTGATTTAATTCAAATGAGAAAACAAAATGGCAGGAAGAATATTCTGAAGAATGGGAAGGTGCAATTTGCCTATCAGTGAAAAATTCACATGCGCTAGCAAAGAGCAAAAATCAGTTGTGAGGTTTCTTTAGAAAAAGGCTCTTTTGAAACAAGTTTCCATTAAAATCTCTTTTTCTCAGAGTGCAGGTCATTATGCCATTTGATCAGCATACAACACCTAAACAACAGAAAATGTGTTTCACTGGGAGATTTAGGAGAAGAATACAAGAGTAAAATCTATTTAAATCAGCACAGAAATAGTTTACCATCAGTCCTCAAATTGTCACGTACCATGAATATAATTTGTTGTAGGTAAGAAGATGCCAAAAGTAGATAACAAGTTTCAAGATGTAAACAATGACATAATTCTGAATTTATATAAGAGAATCAACCCTCAATAAACCCATCTTTGATTTTTGCTGGTTTATTATGCAAATTACACAGTTAGAGCAGAACACCACCTTACCAATATCAAATACTAGACACAGTTGTACTTTCCTAAGACAGGACACAGGAATAAAAGTTGATTAAGGCCCTCTCACATACAAAGATGCTTCCCAAATATAACTAACAACATACAGGGGATCTTATGGTTGTACACAAATACACATAGGAACAGGAAGATAAAAGGTATTTTACTTAGAAGCACATCTTGTTGAACACCAATAATGTGATCATATCTATAGAGGGTAACAAAGTGAAAACAATGGATGTCCCAAATACATAAAAAGCTGATACATGCTGGCATGATTTTATAGGAATTTTACCAATGATTTTCATAAGAAAATGGTAGAACTGTAATCTGAGATCTCCGAAAAAACACAAACTAAAGTTATTTCTTCATCTTAATACATATGAATGCTTCTTCCAAATATTCTTATAACATATATGTATATATAATCTCTCTATATTTAAATCTTTTAAATAGTAACTTTTTAATATATTTTTTAAAATAATAACTCCTTGGAAGAATGAAAATCAGTTTTGTATGTTTGTACATTACCTAAAAAGTTCAGTCCTGACTTCATTGGTACAATCCTGATACAATCATTAAAGTGACTGTAATGCAACTTTCTGTGCAGATAAATTAGATAATGCTCATAATGCATCGTATCCTACTGATTGTGAAATGACGTTGTGGAAGAGACTCATACTTAGGAGTGCCACAGTCTGCAAAAGATCTAAATCATAATTATTTAGCACAACCCAAATGTGGTAATTTTCAGAGTTTACTTATCAACATAATTTATCTTCACATTACACACATATACAATATTTTCACATTTTCAATATTTAATGCAGTGTGCTTTCTTCCAAAAGACAAAAGAAATGGATCCTGATTCTTAGTAGATCCCTTGCAATAGCCCTGGACACTTTCAAAATAGAAAGAACAGAAGTGGTAAGGTATTTGAGATTTCTAATATAGATGGGTTGGTTTGTTTGGGGACTTTTGGGGAGAAGGGGGGGAGATGTTGGGGTTTTTTTTCCTTTTTTTTTTCTTTTTAGTTTGGGGTGTTATTTGTTTGTTTGGGGTTTTTTTTCCCCAAACAGACTTAGTTAAATAATTAATCACAAGTCCAAAGCCCCTGAGTTAATAGGAATTCTTTACTTAAAAATCTGCTCAAATGCACATCCAGGAGCACTTCGAGGTTTGCTCAGAAAACAAGATGACAAACACTGGAGATATGTTTGCGATTTCCTCCATTTCAGGAAAAGAAAAACATAGTGAATGAAGCGTCAGCTTTTAAGCTTCAAAACAGTATGGAAAAAAATAAGAAGAAAATGTATTACTTTAAAGAAATGTTTCAGAAAAACTGTAGACATGTTAAATCACTGTTCACCTTTCTATTAAGCAACACAAAAGATCGATAATGACTTCAGATTTCAGGTAGGCCAGTCTTTAATTGCCAAGTTCTCTGACAACGGTATATTAACTTCACATCTGCTTTAAGAATCAACACATCCTGAATCTTCCTGACTAGGGTAAATCTTTTCTAAACAGTGCAACAGTCTAAAATATTTTTCTCAAATGATGTTTTAACTTTGTTCTAAATGATTTAAGGCGTGTGGGAGGGGAGGGGTATCCTTACTTTTACATTAACTTGTTTGCAATTAATTTTTTTGAAATATTTTTTCTTTGTAGTCTTCTGGAGGGGCTCAGGCAAAACGCTAAATGGATTGTAAGTATCACTAGCATCTGTAACAAGTTGACCATTTCACTCCCAAATCCTTCAAACATTTGCTGATCCACAACTGCCTCCAGACTGGGCCTGAAAAACTTAAGTCTAGAAAAGTATCCTTTCTGCTCTGCTATTCCCCTACACATGAATTCAGAAGTCCCCACATATTCTGCATTTTAGCATTCAGAATTTGCCTATTCTTTTTCATAAAAATAAGCTGGTTCCAAATGATTACTCTGCTAGTCAATACTTCGTCAAAACTACTGAAGCTCCATTTTTTTGTTGCCCATACGATTTAACCTTCTCAGTGTAAGAAATTGCCTTTTAAGTATTGACACTATGAAGTACCTGCCTTCTTCCACTTACAAATTACAGACTGGTTTAAAATGCAGAGTGCTTCAAAATTAAAATGAAAGTATCAGCTCTCAAGCAAATTCGTTAAAATACCAAATGACCACAATAAGCCTGAATAGATACGTGCCTATATTCACGTGTCGTGCATCTTTCACTTCCACTGTACTCAGCATATTCCAGGATAACATGTGCTTCCCATGACTTAGATTAGCAAGATGATCGGAACAACTTTGAAGTGTATTACATCAGGCATGTGCCATCAGCACAGGGGGTTTTATTCAGGTATATTTGATCACAGCAAATCACAACTCTTTATGCCCATTTTAAAACCCAACAAACCCTAGTCCTTCAGACTTTATTTACTAACGCCGTTTATTCCTAAACTGCTGAAAATAACTTGACAAAGCTGATATTCCAAACAAAGACCACACTTCCTGCTTTTATACAGAATCTGGAGCACCATCAATGTTTTGTTCAGCTTGCATAAGTCACAACTGATCGGCCACAGTCCCTGTGGGCATGCCATTTCATCCAGACTGGACGGTTCATTAGTCATAATTACTATAACTGTACGGCAGAGACTGCAGTTTTATCTCATCATACATCTCTGATAAAGCTGCTTCTATTTCTGCTTCATCAGCATGTGAAGTTACATTATTGGAGCTTTCATTTTCCAATCTGTGATTAACATTGGTTGTTCTGCTTACGAAATGAGTATCAAAATTCCAGATAACATGCAAAGCAAGGCCACAACGCGACCACTGTTTGAACTTTGTGTTAAAAAAATCATGAAGCAGTTATGGCTACAGAGGGAGAATAGCCTCTGAAATTACAGAGTGGCTAAGAAAATTTAACCAAGAAAATATCAACAAATCAGTTCGTAAGAGAATGAGGCTGTTGGTTTCTAAAGCGAACTGTGACACATTAGAAAAATCTCCCAGTTCAGTGTGAAGGTTAGACACAGGAAATTTATGACAACTGCTGGGTCAATCAGCATTTTTCAGGTAATGTTTATACAATTGCAGAAAATGAAAGCCTGCAACATAAAGAACCACGGTGAAAACTGACAGCCACCGCACTGCTCTCCAGTCAGTAAACAGATGCTAAAACACTTAAATCTAATAAGGACTGGGAATGCAATCTTTAACAAAATGCATTTTAAACACGTAAAAGTCCCACACTAAGGCATTTCCTTGTTGTGGTGCTTGTTGCTGATCTTTACATCTTATTGTGTGATAATAGGAAACACAAAGACTACTGGTACCCCCTGAATGTGCAACGTGTACCCATGATAGGCCACATAAACAGTCATAATGGACAGATACATGCAGGCACTGAGGCTGCAAAAATCCCAGAGTAATTAGTGTTGTCTGAATGCAATGACATCTGTTTTCTCATGGTCCTCTAGACTTGTCAGGCCAATAAGATGTATATGAAAAAATATGACAAGCATTGCAAATGCCCTTTTGAAAGGTCTCACTTAGGGAAAAGCTGAAGAAATGACACATGCCACCTCTTTTTTGCCAATACACCTAAACAGCCAAAGCTTGAAGATTTGAAAAAGGTCTTTTGAGCCATTTTACATTTGACTGTGGAAGGTTTATTCAGAACACAGCATTGTGCTTAGGAAAGAACATACTGCATCAGCTTTTGTTCTTCTAAAAAAGCAAGCTTCGTAACAAAAGAGCAATAAAATGTGACTGTTTACTTCTGACTAGTGTGCTTATATGCCAGTGTCATCAGTATCTCCCTTCTTAATTAAAGCAGATACCAGGTAGCCCACAATATGCACGTGTATGTCTGTATACATACTTTTTTTAACCATTATTAAATTATTTTCCTTAAAGAGTGCAACAAGAACAGTTTCACACCTGTGCTTTCTGACACCGCAAAAACACTGTACCCTTTTCATCTGAAGACCTAAGCTTTTGTTTCAGGATTCACAGCCTTTTTCCTTAATAGTTCCCATCTCCCCCTTCCTCTTCTGGACTGTAGCATGTTTGAGCATGCGTTTTCTCCAAGAAAGACATTAGTCATCATTAACAGAAGCCCTGACACCAAGTCTAAGTGCCTCTCCACAATGACCAAGTGGCAATCATCTTTCTCTTACCCTGTCACTGCTGATTAGGGCTTTCTTTCATGAAAATTTAATTTGTCGCCTTTCTACAGCTCCTTCTTACGTTTCTGCAATAACACAACATGCCAGCAACACTAAAATACAGTAAAAGACGCTGTACCTGTTTATACGAAAAGATAAGATTCAGACTGCGTGGCTGGACTTTTTACCTACTTTAACAGGAAAAAAAGGCCCTGCAAGTTGAAGAAAACAACTGACAGAGGAAAAACTACCATTAAATACCGAAAGACTCAAACAACGTGGCACACTTGTGGTCCAATTAATGCAAAATTGTTTCCTCCGGAAGACAGCTAGCCAGCCCCTCTTCCAAAGCATTGTTCCATAGGCAGATGTAACAATATCTAAACAGATTTTTACAACCAATTAATTTCATAACTGCTCCAAACGTACAGGTACTCAGGTTTTTAGCTTATACAAATATTTCTGAAAGGATTTCATAATCCAGTGATAAATTTCAACCTCAATTCTTGAGCTTCTGTCAACATTGCTCTTGCAGTTAAAAAGCCAGCCATGAAGAAAAGGGCTTTAGCTGATGCAGACAGATGAAAAAGTTTCAGTCACAGATGATACTTTGCAGCTATTCAGTGCACACGGTCTCAGATTCCTGCTCTGTGTAACATTACAAACATTGTTGAACAAGATACCATAGCAATGAGTTATTTTAAGGAAGTTTTTCAAAACATTTACTCTTCTGCTTTATTTCAATTTGTCTAAAGATTTTTTTTAATTATAAGCACATGCTATTTTGTTAACATCTGTGCACAGCATAAAACCTGACTGAATTCCAGCTTCTGAAAAAATGCAGATAACTTACATCCCTCAAATAAAGTAACAACATTAGAAAACTTCATGAGATTCAGATTAAGATACGTAAGTTCACTTAACTTGCTTTTCCATACAAGTATATTTAAAAAAAAAAAAAAACACAAAAAAACCAAACCACCACTTATTACAATTTTTATGTTCTCTCAATATCTTTCAGAATTTAATTAAGTGTAAAGCTAAAATCTGGATCTACCTCTATTAAATTCAGAAATCACAGCTAGTAAAATCCAAGTAATAAAAACTTTATTCAGCTTCCTAAAGTATTTGGTACTCCACTATTGACCCAAAACAGCATTGGTAGTCAGAACAGAAACTGTATTGCTAACACTTTGGATTTATAAGAAACCTTCAATAACTTTAGTCTCCATATATGAAATTTAAGAAGAGGAAACTAGGAATTAAAAGCGGATTTTGAATGGCAGACTGTGATTGTTGTACTGCTGTGGCAGCATAACCGTGATTAAATGCAGAGCAATACTTAAAGTAAAAACAAAGCCCTGCCATGGTAACCTAAATTAACTACCGAACCAGACCATGCTTATACAGAAAGCTGGTGTTTTAAGCTATTCTACTTGAACTGGAGAAAATCTTTGACTTTTTAGAGGGTATAACACAAAGATAATCTTCTCCGGCCGCGCAGCCACCACTGTTTTGTTCTCTGCGCTCTCCTCGGCCCTTTGCCTGACGAGCCAGGAACGCAGATGTCGAGATCCTCGCTCTGAATCCATGTCAAGTTCAAGTACGGAAGTTTAGCTCTTTGACTCCCACCCCCACCTCCAAGTCACTTGTCAGTAAAAGGTTGGGCGATTTATTGACCACTGCAGGATGCATACTGTCAGTGCTGAAGGAAATATGAGAGGGGGCTGTCGCTACTGTTCTGGAGCTCATTGATAATGACATACCTGCCTCTGTCACCCATTACCCATACTACAAACTACTTAGACCTAACTGAAAAATCAATAGCCTACTTGCACCGGTTCCTGTGGCTGCCTCCTTTGATTGTCAGCTCCTGTCTAGGGTCAGCACTTACATGAAAGGGGCTGTGACTGCCTGATGCTTTCAGGACAACCTAACGATATGAAACTAGCCAACAGAACAGTAAATTCTGTCCCCCTGCCCTCCTCATCAATTAGGCTTTGACTAGGCTTGCCTGTAGAAACCTGACCTTTTAAGTTTAGGTGAATATGGAACTAGCTGAACACGCCATTGCCCTCAGCACTGAGCCAGGAAATCCACTGACAGGTTAAACAAAACAGAAGGTTGTAACTGTCATAATTTGCATTGCACTTTCACGCCAACAAGGGTGTTATCAGTGGGGGCAAGCCCTGGAACACACAACGCAAGCACCCGAAGTCACTCTCCTCATAAATTTTCAAGTGAAGGGAGATAAAACATAAATTCACAAATGACCGCACATTTCAAGTCCCACTTTCTTTCAAGTTCGCACTCTGGAAAACCACAAAGTACATATAAACAATTCCCCTTTCCTAGGCACTCTGGCACGCAGATGCCAGTTAGAATGAACTTCCAGGACAGATGACGAACGGGGAAGAGCCACCTGCCTATGCCTCTTAAGAACTCCTGTACTAATTTTATTTTCCGTCGAATATTTATATGCATCCATACGAATCACTAATGGCTTATACACACGCACACACCTGTACTTCGGAGGAGCAGGTAGCCATAAATAATTTAAAAATCCCCGGAGAGCCCTAACTAGCACTTTTGAGCAGCATTCCCTTGTACATCCTGCATCTTGGAAGTCCATTAGCAACTTCTAAATCTCCCTGTGACTACAACTAAATGATAAATGTTACATTTTAATGCATCTGCCCTCCTTCAAAGAATACTGACAACCATGAAGCAAAGAACTAAAGCAAGAAATCTCAAATCTAAAGGGAAGGCTGAACTATAATCTGAAGTTGAATACAATAGCTTTAGTAACTATATATTGATTAAAAAAAAAAAAAACTTTATGGATGAATGCCTTGCTCCTCCTTTCTTCCTAAATAAATAAATAAATAAATAAATATTAAACCAAACGAAAATATTTTTAAAGTCTCTGATTAGTGCTCCTTTCTTATACATTTTCTGTATATTTTTCCAAGCAAAAGTGGTTTTATGTCTTTTTATGCTTCCATAGGCCTACCATCCTCAATATCACCATTACTGTAAAATGCAGACAAGCATGAGTGATCAAAACAATTTATACAATTCGAACGCTTGAGCTTCTTCAAACCATGACAGGACTGGCTACATCTACAAACTACAATTAATATTCCTTTTTTTGAAACTCTGAGAATTTCTAGGAATTGCCAATGCACTTTATTCAGTGCATACAGTTAACAGCTGTTAGTGTAAATATAACAAACTAGCCTTGGAAATCCCAGGCAAGATTCAGACCAATAATTTAACCAATGCTTTTTACCCTACAGCTGAACCTTTTTAACTCGTGTACCCTTAATATCCTTCTCACGCAAAAGCATACGGTGCCAGACATAAGAATGAGCTCTTAGGTAAGTAAGTGATTGGAAAAATGCTGCTGTTTGGTTTTCAAACTTTAGGACTCCGTTCCTAAACTCCAGATATCCTTGTAAGCTTTACTTCTGAACACTGCCTCAATACACGTCAGCTGCTGCACTTAGCTTATTTCAAATATACTTTTAGATATCAGTATTGAGAAACGAAAACTGCCGAATTGCAAAAAGGCAAAAACTGCTTTCATTAAAACTGCGGATAACATGTTACACTGCAATAATATCTGTTACACCGTAACAGTCATGTACTAAATCTGCATTAAACAGCACAAATGCAGAGAAAACTCCTTGAAAATAAGAGCATACAACTGCGTTAAAGCTCTTTTAAATAAACAGAACAGCAGTTAGAATTAATATCGCACTCCAAACAAACTACAGAGCAAACACTAGTTAAAAATGGTAGACCTAATTGAGTCTGGATGGTCGCCTTTACAGACCTAATGCAATGATTAACTACGCATCTGGTAGCATGTCAAGTCCTTTTTGTGTGCCTATCTGATAGTGAAGTGAAAGGGCATGGACAGTGTCCAGTCCCAGCAAGCAAATCATTTGGAAGCAGTCATAGCCATAGATCAAAGATTTTTCACTCTATCCAGAGTCTATTTAAACACACCAACCCAGCCCCTTGTTGCAGACAAAACCAGTTAGAAAATAAGAAAGACTCCTTGGGATACAAAGATAATAAAGGAAGATAGAAGTAGAAAATGAAGAAAAGAAACAGACTGGCAGAACCTTGATTTCCATAGGCCAAGACAGCTGGTTTACATCCTAGTTTTATTTCAGATGGTTAAAGAAAAGGAACAATTTCCATCTCTTAGATCACCAAATATTATTTCAATTAAGCTATGCAGATGGCTTCTATACATTATTTGAGCCAATACAGTTTCCCCTTTCCAGCACCAGGAGATGGTACCTTGAATTATTTTGCACACGGGTTTTATCTAATTCGTTAGAAAATTAAAAAGAGAGAAGCTTATTAACATGAAGAAGTTATTTTGAACTATGCACAGCAAGATATAAAATATATAGGAATAGCTATCATTTGATTCTCTCATTAGAAGTAGCAACGTAACCCCTGTAATGATTTTATAACTAGTAATATATTACTTTTATGTCAACATAGCACTTTCAAAGGATAAAATTTCAATGCTATGAAGTACAATATACAGAAAAGTAGAGGGTTCTAACTGTGCATTTAATTTGAGTCAGGGAGCAGTTAGAAGGCTGTTCAAACAGGATTTTTTTTAATTTTTTTTTTTAAATTGCATGCCTTTTCTGTCAGACCCAAAATCAAAACAAAATAATCTTAAAATACAGGGAGGAGGGAGAGAGACTCGATATATTTCATGCTGGTCACCAGTGCTATTGAGAAGATTGAGCTCCCTCTGTTCCCTCCACCCACAACACCCTTCCCTTTATAAATTGCCTTCATGGAAACTCACTGAAAGGTTGTAACCTGTACAGTGGTTGGTGAGGATCAGAGGATTTCACGTTGCTCTGCGCAGTATTTGAGAAAGCACTTTTAAAAACATAAGCTTATAAACACGAAGCTTTCACTTCCGGAGCTAGAAATAGACATTCTAAAAGCGTATAGTTTAGAGAATTTTAGGGTAACTTACACGCATGCTTCGTCTTGACGAGGCTGCATGAAGATTTTTATCTTTAAAATGGTTGCCTAACCAATAAAACCACACAGGCTATTCTTTGTTGGCATGATCAGGCACATGCACAGAGATGAGAACATCGAAGGCATTAAACATAGTAATCATCTGCAGCTACTGACAGAAAGAAAAGCTGTGCCCAAACGCCTGCAAATTAATCTTTTTTTTTCATTTCCAAAACATGAATTTTGCTCATAATATCTTTTTATTCTTCATATTTTTTAAGAAGTGCTGATTTAGCCTCATAGCATTTTTAAGAACCAGACAAGACATTATCTCTTTAGTCCACCTCGTATTTTTCTCAAGCAAATAAGTGTTATTGCATTCAACTGGAGGTCAAGTTGACAAAATCCTGGCATGTCACATGCTCTCATACTTCTAAAAATTTCTGCTATTAGTGTAATTAATCAATTATAAAAAAAGACCAGTCAACATATATGAATTCAGTTATTTCCAATGGATGAAACAGCATGCATCCACCCCAACTGCATCCAAACAAAAGGCCCAAATGGTGTTTTAACAAGAAGAAAAATCCACAAAAGCACGAAAATTGTTCTTTTTTTAATGCACATGTCTGCCTTTCTCTGATTGCCAACTTACTAAATGCAAATTTACAAAACAGGATTTGGTATTCGAAGCAGTCTACAGCTAAAAGAAGTCACCATTAGTCACCATGAGAAAAGAGAAGATGCCAACTTTAATACAAGGTTCAAGGCATTAGAGAAAGCCCTCATTCAGCAGATTGCTTATAGTTCAACACTAGATCATGAATACATTCACATTTCAGGACTGAAAAGGAAAGTTAAAATAAGCTACTTAAAGGAGTAGCTGGAAGCCTTCTCTTTCCCGCTGAACAAATGAAAGCTAGGGGAGACTTAGAAACATGTATAAATTATTTAATTACGATACCATTCAACCTTCCTGGGAAAAAAGGTACAAGATTTATGCAACACTCTTAGCTGATGAGATGCGTTAATGAGATGTGCAGAAACGAAATCATCTTTTCTCCTCCAGCATGTGCCATCAACTTCATACACAGAGACCTTAGAACAGATCAGCAGATAGCAAAGCCAAGCCATGACTTTCAAGAAAAGGTACACACTGTATACCACTGCAAAAGGAATTCTGTCTGTCAAACCCACAGCAGCATTTGCTGTAACTATTAACCCGGTTTTGCTATGGAGAAACACAATGTGCATTACTGAATCATTTCTTTTCAAATCCATACATTCCCTGCAGCAGTTCAAGCTTCATCAGCAGTGCAGGAATGTATGAAAATGACAGGCAAAGGGCACTAGCTCTTTTCCCATACTGTTCTTCTATATATGGAAGCAGAGTCCTACAAAGCACTTAAAGCTGAGAATGTCTGAAGACTGATCTCCAGGAAAAAAATAATACAAAGCTAGGTTCCATGAGCAGATTAATTACTCTGTTTTCTGCAAAACTCTTTCCATTAAATGAAAGGACAGAGAGGAAACCAACTAGCAGAAAATAATGGAATGCTATCTGTGTCTCATCTACAAAGCTGCCATGAGCAAAGCATATACATAAACATACATATTTCATATGCTCTTCTTAAAAATACTTCTTATCCCTTTTGGGAGCACCTGTTCCTGAATTCATTTCCCCCCCTCAATTTCACCAAGGGAGAGAGAAAGGGCAGATTTGGCAGAAATCCTTTACTAGCCTCAAGACAATTTGATTAAACTTTGATTTGCCTTAGAAATTACACCTTATATCAGCAGCAACCTTAAAATACGACGTTCAGAATAAAAAGGCTGTGAAATATGTAACATATGCCACATTGATAAACTGGATAGGCAATGAAATGCAAGTATGCTGTATCATAACACAGCAAGAAACTTGTGTGCTTATTGCTAAAACTCTGAGCTGTTTTCCAGTTTTCTTCTTCTGTTGTTTTAAGGGTTAATAGAAACACATAGCATTATCTTAGGGGGAAAAAAAAAAAGAAAGAAAGAAAGAAAAAGTCTTTACAAATTTAATAGCAGCCCTTCGCTGCTATTTTGCCATCCTCAGCGTGAAGAAAACACCGTGGCACGTACCATGCCTGCATGCCTGGATTTACACCAGCCCGAGCTCCCCGCTGTACCGAGCAGGAGGGGGCAGGAGGAGCCAAGGCAAGAGCAAACACTGCACACCGAGTCCCCTTTCCAGCATCTTTTTACAGAAGCCCTCGCTAACAAAACACTATAGCTCCAGGCAGCGGCATGCTGATGTTGGCACTGCTTAAACCAAACAAACACGATGTTTAACAGTCAAATAAAATGTCCCGCAGCCTCCCTAATGAATTTGTCAAGGACCATCAGATCACCCCCGCCCCTGCCTCATTAACTCAAGTATGATGAGACGGATTATAACGAGGGAATACAGATCAATCGGTCTGAAGACTTCAAGTGGCTTTTAGCCCTGAGAGTTTCCCTCTCTGCGGCACACACACGCACACGGTCTTTTTAATGGAATACAGTATCTCCTGCTGCTGGAGGGGATGCCACTTCGTTTTATACACCATCAAGGAGCTGCTGATGGACTTCTACACTAACATACATAAAAGCAGAGGTGACAAGGGCTCTTCAATTATAGCCTCCTCGGATCCTGTTCCTCCTTCAATTATTCATCCCGGCGAGAGCAAATTCCGCCACAGATGAAACTCGTCTTAATGCAGTGCGGCCACAAACGCCCAGACACGGGAGAGAAGGGTTTCACGTGCATTATTTGCTGGAAGTGTTTAAGTTTATTGCTCAAATGATGTTTCTAATTAGCGTCGGGGCAATAAATTAAAGTCAGCTTTTGTTTAGCTGATTTATTATTTACTAGAGCTTCAACCTCAGGCAGGAAAATTGGTAATGAATTGTTTTAAATCTGAACACCAGTAACGCTACATCATTAGACACCTTATCGCGGGCGGCGGGGAGGGGNTTGTAGGAGGGGAATCGTTCCCTCCTTCTGCTTTTACCCTGAAAACAGGAACGCGCGTCCCCCCACCCTTACCCGGGCCGCCTGACGGCTCCGGCATCTCCTCCGCGGACGCGGGAAACCCCAGGGCTGCAGGAAGCGAGACCCCGCAGAGCTTTCCTGCCCACCACCGCTCGGAGGGTCGAGCTGCAGAGCCCCTCGCCGGACCGGCGGCGAGTGAGCCCCTGCCCGCCCCGGGAGCTTCGACGGGGCGTGTGAAAGAGATTCGTAGCCTTAAATAACTCTTCAACTGCCGAAGGGCGTCCGGAGCCGAGGCGTAGGACCCTCGCTGCTCCGCCCGGCCGGCCGAGCCGCCAAGAGAAGCTCCGTGCAGGCGATGCCTGCCCGGTGCTGCCGCCCGCGCACCCGGGGCCTCTGAGCACCCCGAGCGGCCCCGGGGAGGTGGCAGGGCCGCCGGCACTTACCCGTGCCCCGAGGCGGACAACCCCGCTCCGGCCCGCGCATCCTCGGGACGCCGAGAGACCGTGCGAGCAGCGGCGCCAGTGCCTCTGCGAGCCAGCGACTCTGCCCCCGCGGCAGCCTGGCCCCTCTCCCCCATCCCTTTGAAGCTGCTCTCCTCGTAGCCTTCCCTGGGCTCGTCTCCCTCCCGACGGGGCCGGGCTCCGCGGGGACACCTGACACCGCCGCCCGCCCGGGCCCCGCCAGCACCGGGCACAGACCCCCGTCCCCGGACGCAGACTGCCCCGGCGGCACGGAGGGAAAACGGAGCCGATCCCCTCCTCGTGGAGCCGCACCGGCGCCGGGCACGTCCGTCCTTCTTGCAGCGGTACGGCCGGCAACAAGACATGTTTCTAATTTAAACGCACACAGAAAACAGACGGCGATATTTTCTTTATTAAAATCAGCCAGCTGCGGAGAAAGGAGGGAAGAACAAGAAAAGCGAGCCCCACCGCTGCGAGCGGGTTAACGGGAGGCTCCGCAGGGAGCAGCGCGTCGCGTCCCGCACGGTCACGGCCCCGGTCCCGCTCCCGGAGGTGCTCCTGGCAGGGCTGCAAGAGCCCAAGGGAGGGCACAGCCTCCAAGGACACACGCGCCCTTGGCCCGAGCACAGAAGATGTGGAAATTACCCTGCCGCCAGCCTAAGTTCCCGCAGGAGAAACAGTTGTGGCTGCCCTGCAGCAGGTACTGCTCGGGGGCTCCCTCCGAACTGACGTAACGGAGCTACGGCTTTATGTCCGAATCATTCAATATTCTTATTAA
This sequence comes from Oxyruncus cristatus, assembly GCA_013399855.1. NCBI lineage: Eukaryota > Metazoa > Chordata > Aves > Passeriformes > Cotingidae > Oxyruncus > Oxyruncus cristatus. The sequence continues at coordinate 1,506,245 of VXAY01002314.1, forward strand.
TACAAACTTGCATAAAATATCGTTTCCTTTCGAATAACTCAATCCTGCGCTTTAGGAGGATGAACGGAACTTTATGGCACGAGATTTATCTAAATTAAGGTGACTGGAGGCAGTAAAACAAGGTGCGTGCCACGCCGCCCCGGTGACGGTCTCACTTTCACTGCTGCAAGTCCGGCACTAAGCAGAATAAGATTTATGCCTGCGGCGAAGCACCGTCCCGCCTCTCTCCCTCTTTCCCCGCACACCCCGGCGCTGCCGCCGGGTCCCCTCGCAACGGGCGGAGGGAGCAGCGCGCTCACCTCACCCACCCTTCACCTGCCTCCACAGCGAAGTTGCAGAGGGAGCTTTTTTCCCAACCCGCTCAGACCCTCCCCCGTCTACCCCATCCCATCCCATGCCGGCTCCAAGGCCGGCTGATCCCGGGAGCGCGGAGCGGATGGGGCGCGCGCCCTTTTCCCCTTTCCCCGCCGCCGCCGCCGGGGCCGGGGCGAGCGCGCGGGCGCGTGGTGCGCGCGCCCCCGCGGT